>JAATLQ010031501.1:77610-115915 GCA_013421005.1 Heliconius erato x Heliconius himera
GGCACGAGGTGTGACTGCAAAACCGACTGGTTCTGGGTTCGATTCCCACTCGAGGAGATGAAATATTTACTTAAATTTATATTTCCATTTCTTCGCTCTGGTGTCGAGGTTAAGCGCGGCGTTGAGTTCTGCCCCTCAACACGCAATGCCTCCAGAATTCGGCAGAAAGTGGGGAACGGAGTGTGTTACACTAGGTTCCCTCTGCCTACCCTGCTGTGTGCGGGATACAGCGTGAAGCTGGTACTTATTAAGTCTAATAAATTAACTTTTTTTATTTTTTTTTATTTTTCCCCACACTGTATCCCCCATATTTTAGGATAAACAGGAGGAACTTACTGTTAAGACACTCTGTTCGCTTCTTTCCGTCCAATTTTCGAGAAGTGCGTGTGGAATGCCAAAGCCCAACGTTGCGTTTTGTCTTTTTACCAGAACGAGGATATGAAAAAAAAATATCTGAGTGGGAATCGAACTCACAACCGTTGCGTTTATCGTCCTTGTGCCACAGCACCACGATAACCGCAACTGAATTTACTGTAATAGATATATAGCGGGTTCGAATCCGGCAATGGGTCCGATGCAATTTAATTATGTAAGCGTTTACAAGCATTTTTGTACCAGGCAAGTTAAAGAAATATTATGCGAGATTACCACACATACCAACAACGCAAATCTTGATGTTTTTTATGGAATATTAACGTTGCTTATATCACATACATGTCTCTCTCTCTATACATAGAGCAGAGTAATGAGTCACTAGTCTTTTAACTTTTTCTGTCGTTTTTAATAGAAAATAAAGGTATAATAAATCGTATATCCGACTGCGTGTAGGTACCATAAAGTACGTGGAAGTCAATCTAAATAAAACTTTTAATGTCCCTTTGATACTCAATGAAGCTATTATTTAGTTAATATTATTAGATTCGTCGGTGGTCTTTTGGAGGAAAGTTGTTTTATACAATTTTATAGACTAAAACTATTTTAAAATATTCTAAAGAATTTAATCATATAATTGAGGATAAATTAGAAGAAATTCTTGACTGTTAGTAATATGTGGGTACTTATGATGGTTGTGGGTTCAATTCCCAATCATGGAAACTCTGATATCTATATTTTAGTTTGATTTAACTAAAAAATTTAGATACCAGAGTTTCCAGTTTTTTTATCCGATTGGATAAAGAGCAATCATTGGGTCTTATCAACGCGCTTTGCGCCTAAAAGCGATGAAAATTAAAAACTACTTTTTTTAGATTAACGTAGTATCACGAATATAACATAGTAGTTTGAAGGAACCCATTGTCAAATCACTCATTGCGTGTCTGACTGACGTAGCTCAACGCCGCATTTTGTATCATTCGTTCCTGTTGGCTTTTTTTTTAAATAGAAAAATACTTCAAGCTAATATTAATTATATAAAATTTTCAAGGCATATAATATATATGAAGTGAAACGGGTTTTCATAATAGAAGCGCACAGCTGCGTTTTATTAAAGCAATATTTTTCGTATTTTATATCTATTTTGTAGGTATTTACGATTAATTTGTTTGTTTTTCACGGTGATTAGTTATTTAATTAACTAAAGACCATCATGGTGCAGTAAACATTGGTTAATTTAAAGCGATGGTTGTGAGTTCAAATACATTTCGTTAATTTTTTTCCGGTTTGACAAAGCGTGGCGCTGGCACTTTACTAGCACTAAATTCTCATGTAATAGTCTGAATATTACGTATGTAATATGTCCCATCCAGAAATGACATTTGTTTAAAAAAAATAAGTTGTTTTTAAGTCGGCATATATGTAAGTATCTACCACATTTAAATCGAAAATTATCATATGGATATGTTGTTAATTTTTTGAGAAATTTGTGGGCTAAATAACGCGCACTTACAAAACTTAGAACAGATGCTTAAAATCCTAAATGTATCATCACACTCAAATATTATCCAATTACCTACAACAAAATCACATACCTACACGTGTAACTTTTAACCTCTTTTTTATTAAAGCTAGTCAAAAATATATCGAAAAATGCTATTTCCGCCGGAACTACTAATTAGTCGTTAAATATAAACTTTCATACAGTAGCTTATCAGTCCGATTAACCAAATTTTAATTCAAATCTAACGTTAATGAGCGAAATGAATAAATTTTTAACACAAAATATATAGATACTTGTTAGTCGATAAGCTGTCAGTTTTGTCAATTTTCTTCGGTAAATTACCTAAAAATTTATGTGGGATAGATAAAAATTCGATGTTATGCTAAATAAATAGGCTTCTAGCCCGGAAGAGAGAGAAGGCGTCGTGTAATCGCTATTAATAGTTATTTTCTATTTCTTATTAAAATCGTATAGATAGTAACTAGTAAGTATTTATTTGTAAATCTAATAACATAAAAGGAAAAAAATATCTTCCATGTACCTATTTAATTTTGAATTCGAAAGTAAGAACAATTTTAATAAACTTAGAAAATATTTTAACAGATATTTAAATAGAGACGGCCGTACGAAATAGAGGCCAGTCGTGGTGCAGAGGCACAATTGTGTGACTTTAAACGCGACAGGTTGTACGTTCAATTCCCATTCGAGGAATTGAAATACCTATTGTTCTCATTTTCTAATTTTGGTACGAACCTAACGGTAAAAAGGCAAAGCGCGGCTTTAAGTTCCGCCACTCAACACGCAATGCCTCCAAAATTTGGCAAAAATGGAAGACGGAAGTGACTTAAAGGAAACAGAGTGTCTTCGCAGTAGGTTCCCAGATTCCTTCTGCCTACCCTGCTATGTGGCATACAGTGAGAAGCAACAACAACTTTAAAAATAATATATAATATTTCTCCGGTTTTTTTCGAAGCTTTTATTTGACTTGCCGTGTTTCTAAATGTGTTAGTGTATGTGAAATCTTGCAAGCTCAATTTGACCTCCTTCCCAGTGTCCGATTAAAATGAAATTTTGAATTACGACTTTAGTTCTGATGATAATGAAAATATATATAATCAATATTGTTCTTAATCCAAACTGACCGCCGTAACAACGTGTGTAGATTACAAATTTTTGCACAGTCAACTTATTATGGGTATTAAATTATTGGATTTGATTTGTAAAATACAATAAATTAGAAATAAAAAGATCTAGAAAGCTTGTTTTTAAAAATATTTTTTTAATTTGAATGAGGAAATTAAAATACTTCACAAAGGTATTCCTTTGACATTGGTCCAAATCCTTCCAAAATATTCTTCAAAATTAAGTATTGTATACTAGATAACTATATAAATATAAAAAAATAGATGCTATTTATTATAAAAGATCTTTGCGTTATGCGTCTTTACAAAGTTAATGTCAATTAAATGATAATTGGCATATGTGAGCGCACTAAATAACAATCACATTAATATTAACACTATAACGATATTTTCCATTTAATTTCCCATTTTAAGCCTTATCCAAGCATTTTTAACAGTTTAAAAAAAAACTTATTTAGAAAACGTATTTATCTAAACATACCTTAATTTCTATAACAATTTTGTATCTACAAACTGAATTAAACATATGTTGATGAGTACATACAGGTGGCACAGATAAGATGATTTGCGAACAACCTACAGCTACCGTAGTGTACTATGTGATAAGCTATCTCCTAACATATGTCCGCATTAGGCCCCCTCGATACTTTACTATAATGGACTTACAAGGTGAAACTATTTAAATTACATATGATAACATTTCAAGAAATAAGTACCTACAGGTGAAAATACAAAAAAGGAAATACAGTTCAGGTTTTCGTTGGCTCATCTTAACAGTAAGGTAGAGGTGTTGTCTCGCAATATCTAGTCGTTGAAATTATTTTATATAAATTTATTTTAATTTTCCCAGTTACCTAGTGTTAAGACACTCCGTTCCCCACTTTTTGCTGAATTCTGGAGCCATTGCGTGTTGAGTGGCAGAACTCAACGCCGCGCTTAGCCTCGACACCAGAGCGAAGAAATGGAAATATAAATTTAAGTAAATATTTCATCCCCTCGAGTGGGGATCGAACCCACAACCAGTCGGTTTTACAGTCACACTTCGTGCCGCTGCGCCACAACTGGCCTCTGTATGTATTATCCAATATTAAAAAAATAAGTAGGTATGTATTTTGTAAGATGAGGAATGGATCACCATAATATTAATCTCTTTCGACCTATCCGTGTATGATGGTAGCTTCCTCAAGGTTTTTTTGTAAGAAACACTCAATGATTTTTTTGCCAGAAACTTGATATTTCTCATCACAAGTATTTTTTTTTAACTTAATAATTTTCCACTTTCAAAATTACCAAAAAACCTTTGCGCAGAAAGTATGTAATTTCCTGAATAATTTTATTTTTTCTTATAACAACAGTTAATTAATTTGTCTCTATATTCTCATTTAAATGTTCTATTAAAGAGTTTAAACTATAATTTATTTGTCCTTAATCGCCTCTTTTCATCCTCTACACGGATTAAAACCCACGAATACAGGCTATAACTCATATGAATTTACATGATATTTTAAAAATCTAAATCAGAATTTAAATATACGCATATAAAATAATAAAGTATTGAATCGAAATGTTAAAAAAACATACCTACAAGTAGCTATAAAGCCCTTTATTTGAATCGGCCTAAAAAGTAATATCCGGTTGTAAAAGCGTAAATTGGTAATGTGGTGATCATAGATGCCGACGTGCTTGCCATAGGGCTCGGCACATTATTTAAAAAAAAAAAAATATATATTTATCATAAAAAAATATGATTTATGTGAAAAATATATAAGGCAGTAAGAATAGAAAAATGTTTTAGAAAAGGTAAAAATTTGAAAAACGGGCGCGAGATTCGAACCCGTGCCTCTCGGATGCCGTCCAAATCTCAAATAATATTCAATGATTTCAACTCTCTTTCTGAAAGTGCAGGATAGGCAGAGACAGCTTAGTGTTGAAACACTCCGACCACTAGCTAAGCCAAAGAACTCATTTTATTGATTAAGTAGAATAAAGTAGGTAATATGTAGGTAAGTAGTAATATGCCTTTTTAAGTTTCACGCTGCATCCCGCACACAACGGGGTAGACAGAGTGTAGGTAAATTTATATGTAGTTTATTATTTATTTATGACACATACGAGTATACTGACAATATTGTACCTAGTGTTAAGACACTCCGTTCCCCACTTTCTGCCGAATTCTTTCATTGCGTGTTGAGTGGCAGAACTCAACGCCGCGCTTGTCCTCTATTCTCCTCTATTGTACAAGTAAATATTCTGATTTGTTTTTGTAAAAAGAAGAAGTATTTAGCTCTAAGTACAATTCGGAGAAAAAAAACATATATCAAGATGAGAATACCATAATACAAAATATTTGTGTTTTTAACATAACGTTTCGGTTCATAAAAGAACGAATGATAAGATAGCGATCGTTTTAAATAAACAATGCCTAGCTTCATGTCTGATGATTAGAAAAAGTGCATTTAGATAAATGTACGCACAGTAGCAGGGTAAGCAGAGGGAACCTATTGCTAAGACCTTTCGCACTTTTTACCTATTTTTGATATATTACGGTGAGCGGAAAAATGAAAATAATTCGTTCCCCTAAGCGAGAACGAACCCACAACCACATTTACAGTCACACGCTACTCTTAATTCTACTAGGGATTTTGTTATCAATACTTTAGGTAAGTATTAAGTAAAATGCAGGAAATGCATACATACATAGGCTTACAATATTTAAAAAGCTAGGTAATATAAAATAATATTTATCTTTTAGTTTCGCAGTTGCCGTGTCGGCACCAGTGGCAAACAGTTTAGAATATAGGTGTGAATGCTACCGGCTTTGCGTTGTAAAACTTGCAAGGTGGTCTCATCCCTGTTTATTATCCTTGAGTTTTTTTATGCTTGTGAAGTTGAGGTAGTCGTGGTGCAGAGGCACAGCGTCATCAAGGATATCTTGGAAGATTAGTCACAGCATTATTCCCTTTTATATATATCAAACATATCACAAAAAAATGCTTTAAAAAAAAGCAAACAGCTATTCAGTTCGCCCCGTTAGTTATACCTATAAATGGAAATAACTAAGAGTTACAAAGAGTTACTCTGACCGCCGTTACAGTGGGTTATATCGAAACGGTGTATGTAATGTATGTATCTCAAGGACTTTAGCCTGTCTCGAAAAATGGACTATACAATATAAACATATTTTTTTAATTAATCAAAGTGTTTGTTTGGTTATAATATTAGTATAATTTGTATTTATTTAGCTTACGCTATATCCCGCACATTTTAAAGGTAGGGTAGGAAGAGGGAACATTTGAGCCCAGTGTAAAGACACTATGTTCCCATTAATACACTTCCGTCGCCAATTTATCCCGCTGAATTCTCAAAGCTTTGCGTGTTGAGTGGCAGGACTCAACACTGCTCTTTACCAGAGCATAAAAAGGAAATGAAAATATTTAATATTTCATTAATCCGAGTTGGAAACGAACCCACAACCATCGCGCTTACAGTTACACCCTTGTACCACCAGATCACGACGGTCTCATTATAAATAGTAAAGGTAATATAGATTTTAAACATATTTCTGCATATGTTATGTTCATATAGATATTACACAAGAATAGTAAAATTTACCATATAATTCCGTATAGGTGAACTACCTATACATAAGTGTGGAACTAAAAATAACTTAAACTGTTTGCAGTGCTACTTAGTGGGCACAATAAACCCCGCTAAAAGGTGTGTGTTTATCTTTCTGCATTTTTCTCTTTTACCTTGTAACTTAATACTGTGTTGCATTTATATGTGCGTAATTGTTTATGAATTTCATAAAAATATTATATAGGTATTAGTAGTTGTTGTCATATATTCATATTTTTTTGTAATTATGTTATCTTCAAAAAAGGTAAAATTTTATTATATTTAATGGCTATTCGTTATCTAATTTAAATAGAGACAGTAGGCACTGTGGACAACTAATCCCAGGGAATATATATTCTTAATTTTTCAAGAGAATTTTTTGAATTGATTTAATACAATGTTATTTGAACAACTAAAAAAAATTAAGACAGATTAAGGCTTTTCTCTCGCACATAGCGAGGTAGGCCGTAAAAACCTAGTGTTAAGACACCTCCTTACTCCTTTACCCAAACACCGCCATATTTTCGAAACTTAGATATTGAATATTGGTTTATATGAATTTATTTTTGTTAGATTCTTATTCAGGGAAATTGTTGTGCTTTAAATAATTAACAGAAACATACTGCCTCACGATAATGCTTACAAAAAGATGCTGTCCCACTATTCCACGACGGTTCACATAGTTTTGAAATTTAACAAATGTAATTTAAATGCATTTTAATAGGTAAGTACTATTTGAATTAAGACTTTATAAGAAAAACATACAGAAATGTATATTCCCAAAAATCCAAGTCCTAATCACAATGATCTCTCTAACAACACGATAAATCTAGTAACCCTCTAATGGCCGGTTTCACTTGCATTAGCGGAACGGGTCTATCCCACCCCACCATTTATATTTATAAATCAATCAGATCATCCCCTTTCTTTTACATTTATTGGTTAAATTTTGGCTGCAATGTTTGTATTATTAGTTTGCTTTTATTTTATAAATTAAAAGATATAGTAGTTATTGAATTAAATTAAATATTTAACGTAGGTAGGTAACATGTACACAGTACCTATAGGTTAGAAAAAAAATCAAAATGATAACTAAAAAAAGAAATTTAAATATATACTTACATACATAATTATATTACTATAAGTATTTTTTCATTCAATTTTTTTTTTATTCAATAAACTGAAAATATAAATAATTTAAATACACATTCAAAATAAAACACTTAGTACAGGTAAGTGATATTTAAAAAAAATAAGGATATGTTATTCAAGAAACAGGTTTTGTATATGTGAATTTCATAACAGTATTGAGTTTATGTTTAGTAAACTTTAATCTCTGTACCATAGTTCCTGTTTACATAAACATTTAGAATTAAATTATTTAGTCACTATTACTCAACTGGAAGTCACTTTCAATTTTTGTATGAATTTATGAAAAAATATTGTTATTTTTAGGGTAAAGAAAAGATATATAACTATATTAAATGATAAATGAGAGTGGATTCATTTATTAAATGCAAAAAGGAAAACATAAGTACACATTATTAACATATTTATTAAATTACTCAATTTATTTTTAATTAATACATCACTTCAATTTTATTTTGTGTTGTTTTTGAAAAATATGTAAACCCTCTTAATAGTATAGGCCAGTTGTGGCTGAGGGGCACTAAGTGTGACTGTAAAACTGACTGATTGTGGGTTCAACCCCCACTCGAGGAGATGAAATATTTACTTAAATTTATATTTCCATTTCTTCGCTCTGGTGTCGAGGCAAAGCGCGGGGTTGAGTTCTGCCGCTCAATACGCAATGCCTCCAGAAAGCTGGGAACGAAGTGTCTTAACACTAGGTTCCCTCTGTCTACTCTGCTGTGTCTGGGACAGCGTGAAGCTGATTTTTAATTCTTAGTATACTTAGTTAAAGATGTACAGAAAGAATAAATTTCATAGAAGCTGATCGTTACTAATTTAAATCCATTTGATAAAATTTATTTTAATATTACTATTTTTTTTACTGATAAAGTGTATGTTTTATCTCTAATATGGAATTTATAATTAAAAATAACATTTATATTGTTCACATAAAAAATGTGTAATATTAAATAAATATAGTAGTTAAATATATCATATTATTAATTATCAAGTTTTTATTCATTGTCTTTATTTAAGTCATTAATCATACCTATTAAGAAACGTAACGAACATTTTGCATATTGCATATATGTATGTAACTGTATACTGTTACTTGTTGCACTAAAACTATACTTATAATCTAAAATAAATAATAAATTTTATTTAATACAAAGATTTGTTTGTGGCAGTCAATACAAAAATACAATATATAATAATAATATAATAATGATTATTAATAATATAATTTCGATATAAAACTGTTACTTACTGGGCATCATCTCGACGTGCGACGACGTATCCATGATGTTGTGATGGTGCAACATGTCCGGCGGGGACTGCACCAGTCCGCCACCGCCGCTGGCCATCACCATCACTGGTTCAGATAGAACTCCCCTGATATATCACGCTATGTCACGCCAAAATTATATCTCTAATAATTTCACTATGTGGAACAATTTTACCCCCCACTCTAATTTAAGGGTTAGATTAATTTGAAATAAAAAAACAATAATTTTCGCTAGGACTTACTCGTTTTTTTTTGTTTGTCAAATGTCTCGAGATTTTTTAATAATTTCATATAAGTATGTATAGCTATGTTCAATCAAAACGTGTAAGAGTTAATTAAAATAAAATTATCACAACACTAAAAACACTAGGTCATTAGGCACTTCGGCATTATTTTTTTATGTTTACGTCTTTAATACACATCTCGTCACGGCAGAGGCCAAGCCCACACTGCCGTATTATATCTATAACTCTATGGATCGACTCTACTACGCGTGCGCAGATCGTCCTCTCTTGGCATTGGCCAAATTTTAGAACGCCTTTTGAAATGAGCTACTGTGATTGGTCGAGAGCTTCCCATTTTCCCGCCCTAAATGACAGTACCCTCACAAAATGGCGCCCCCTTATAGCCTTTTGATGCTTTTTTGAACATTTTCTTCGGTAAAAAATAATCCTGTTCTAATATAATGAGCATGATTTATGATTTTGATCCGCGGCCGCTTTTTTCGTTTAATCTAGTCGTGTTAATATATCTTTTTTTTTAAAACTCGTTTCATGTTCAGCGGATAAATGTTTTGTAATTGTACATTTGTTTATTTATCTAAAATGTTATTTAAAGTAAGTCATTTATACATTTTTTATTTTAGTGTTTTAAATGATTGTAATTAGATACGGTGTGGATAAGTTGTGATTGAGCATAACATTAGGTAGGTAATCTGTATTTTTTTAGATAGTTTATCAATAAAATATAAAATTTATTTAAGTATATTTTAGTCACGAAAAATATGCAAAATTTACACTTTTTTGTGAGTGAGAGTAGAGATAGATTTGTCGTGGATTTAAGCTTAAAAGTTTTAAGACGATAATTAGACAACGATTAAACCTCATAGCATAGTGACATTTTATAATACCTTTCGGGTTTTTTTTTATAACTACGCAGTTAATTAAAGAAAACAGTTTTTTTTTTTCAAGAGAAACTTAAAATTCATTACTATGTCTACGTGAACTGCAGGAGCTTATTTTGTAAAGATATATCTTCTTTATTTTATTTTAGCCTGTGCGTTCAAGTATGGCATTCCTTTTGTTCCATCCTGTTACATCTAGGTTTGAAATAGGTATCTACTTTCAATTATGAATGTATATTTTAAAATGATTTTTGCTGTTAAGGATCACCAAAGAAAATATTTTATTTAAATATAAATTATAATTATAGATTTTTCTTTTTTTTTTTTATTGATGGATACCTAACAAGACTAGAATATTTACTAATAAGAGGGATCTGCTGTGTATTTAATGCATTAGTGCTTTTAAAGGAAGATGTTTTTATCTGCAAGTTATCTACAGTAAGTAAAAATAAGATTTAATATAGTTAGACATATCTATATAGAAAGTTTGATTACGAAGTAATTTGAATCTATGAATTCAAAATATTCTTTAGGCAAATAGAATTTTGCAGGCACTTGTGATTCATCGAATAACATAAAGCGAACACGGGCTCGGAAGGTAGTTCTGTTGGGTACAGCCGGCGAAAAGATATAATAAAACTCTTCCGCCATTGAGTGACGAACAGACATATACAGCCGACAAATTGTAGGTGACCATTAGTTTACTATAGGTTATTATAAGTACATGCTATGCGCTTATGGTTTTTCAGTTTAAAATTAATAAGTTAACGTCCTGTAAATTACTTTTTTTTAGTTGGAAAGAAACTTAGTGTTGAGGAAATAATAAAAGTAATTAATATATCTACAAAAAAATATATTATTACACGGCCAATGCACAAGTTGAACAAATAAATTCTATTCAAACTAAGAACTCATCAATCGTCTCCTAATTACATCGTCAGCTATCAGCTATGTGTGAGGTTTAGCGAAAACGCAAAAAAAATAGGCGCCAAATGTTCCCGCCACGTCATTAGACTGATAAAATAACACACAGATAATAAAGTTATCGTAACATCTGCACAGATAATAAATATATTTTAAGCATCCTTCTGTTTATAACGATACAGCATATAATCCTTTGGCGGAAATTTAAGGAAGGAAGTGAAATAAGTCCTTAAAGATCGCAGATGTTGGCATTTTCGATAGGGATTTTTACTAAAGTACTTAAGAACAAAGTGTAGACGTGTTTTAATGGTTGAGTGATATTGATATCTTTATAAAACTAGCTGTCGCCCTTCGAGTTTTATTTAAAGTTACAATATGTATTTGTGCAAAAACTGGACGGACAGATGCGTATAAATATATGCAAGTAAAGTTTAAAAGTGTTTTTTTAAATAAATATAGCAATGAATTGAAAACTTGAGTAGATCTACTAAAGGTCAGATATAATATTTTGCATAGTTATTTTATATATAGGTATGTAAAATTTAAATCGAGCTAAAATATTTTTTGTCCTAATTTTAAGGTACGGTGTGGTAAAAATCCCCCGTAAAAACATCTCTAAATACGCCCAAGACCATCTTAGTTACAGTCTGACACTGTCCCATTCAATTCCTTAAAATTATTTTTTATTGTCACATTTAAACTACTTACCTACACAAGTATTATATTTTATATCCACTTTAGCTTAGTTAAATAAAAAGGTTAAAATGTAAAGGAAATTTTCACCGTTGTGGCACAGAGGCGTGCGACTGTAGAGTGCAACTGTTGTGAATTTGATTCTCACTTGGGGGAATGATTATTTTCATTTATATTTCTAGCTCTGGTAACAAGACAAAACGTGGCGTTAATTGCGGCCAGTCAACACGTAACACTAGGTTCCCTCTGCTTAACGTATTTGAATAAATGCAGGATATAGCGTAAAGAATAAAAATGATAAGAGAACAAAAAAAATTGCTTCGTCCAAGTAAATCTCTTTGTAAAAATTAATTAACCACAATCAATATTCAGCCCGACTTCCGAGCCAGTCCCTCCTTCCGGGCGGTTGTTTCCGGTCATTCTTTTGTTTCGCCCAAAGATATATGACTACAGCAATAAATAACATCTTGACCGATTTTGGTGAAACTTGTAAGGAAGAATGATTATTAATTGTGCTTGTTTGGCTGTCATTTATAATTGTTATAGATATAGAAGCAGCAGAGCGTCTGACTGTAAACGCGAAAGTCGTGGGTTCGATTTCCACTGGGCGGAATGAATTATTTTCATTTCTTCGCTGTGGTACGAGACAATCTCTTAAAGTTTGGTCGAAAAGTGGAGTGTCTTAACACTCGATTCCGTTTCCCTACCTTACTTTATGCGGAAAAAAGAGTGAATGCAAAAAAAAAACATCTAACAAGAGCTAATAAGCTAATATAGACAAAAACAAGTTCATGCACGAAATTGATTAGAACTATGACGTGAAACAAAAGAGATATTTACAGTATTATTAGACATCAGTCAGTTTGTCTGTTCATTTGTTGTTTCCCCGAATGTTGATTTCGTGTTAACACAAATGAAAATAAGGTTATTTTGGTGTGTTTAAATGCTTATGTTTAGATATAAATTTACTGTAATTAAGAATAAATGTTAGAATGTTTTGAAGAATTAAATAAGCGCCATTAAATATGCATATCTTTAAGCTCCAGGTTCATTCGTGTACTATCTATATAATTAAATGAAAATACCTAATATTCTTGTATGAGAAATATATTTAGATATGGATGTAAGAGATTGATTGACGAACGAAAGTATAAATGCTCTTATTGTTTCTCACATAAGAATATTTTTAACAAACTGAAATCAGACCGAGAACGTACCGTGAGTGGTACTAGGTTATAATGTGAACCCTACTTTTGTCATTTGACTAGAGATTTCAAAACAAATTCTGAATGCCCGAGGTAACTTTGACCTATTCGACATACCTATAATAAAGTAAGGTAGGCGGAGGGAACCTAATGTTAAAAAACTCCATTCTTCACATTAAAAAAACCTAACCTATACTACACAATTTTTTTATTTAACCACTGAGCTATAACGTATTTAGATGACGCGGTCCAGCATCTAATGCAATCGTTTAAACACGAGCAAACGTGATGTGCTTGTTAATTAACGTTCTAACTTCGTATGTCTTTATCACGATTTTATGTTTACATTTGTGATGAAGTAGGTACTGTTTTTAAGCCGCTTTTTTTAGCTACTCCGCCTGCCCTCCTGCCAGAGGGAACCTGGGAACCTAGTCTTAGGACACTCCGTCCCACTTTCCCCAGAATCGTGGAGGTATTGTGTGTTGGGTGATAGAACTCAATGACGCGTTTTGTCTTGTTGCCAGGGCGAGGAAATAAAAATAAATCAATCTCCCAAAATGGAATCGAACTCACAACCGTCGCGTTTTCATTAAAAACATAGTAATAGATTTTTTCGTAAAGATATCTCCGTAACCATTACGACGTGACAAACAACAACAGCTTGTTGAATAGAAAAAAGGCATTCATTGGACTTTTGAAAAGAGCTGAGTACAAAATGTGTGACAAAACGTGAAAATTGCGCTGTCACTTAGACCTTTCAGCGCCACAATGTAGACTTATACATACATACATGACTGTGTCATACAGAACGGGATGAGAGTTAGGAATGGAAACACATTGGTGTACTTTTATATAGAAGCAGGTTATGGGTTCGATTTCCACTCGGAGAAAGGTTTGGTTTAATTTTCCTCGCTTTGGTAAAAATACTTAAACTCTAGTTAGTATCTAGTAGTACTCTAGTGACTCTACTTTCTGCTTACTTATAATTGATAGGCAGGGTGAAACCCAACGCCCGTATGTCTTAGCAAACTGGCAAAAATAATAATTTTATAATAACCTAATTCCGATGAGATCGAATTCAAAACCATCGTGTGTCCAATCAGTAGTATCCCAATTTCTAATACACCACAACAGCTTTATCTATATTAATATTGTAAACTGAGGAGTTAGTTAGGTTAAACGCGCTGATCTCAGGAAGTACTGGTTCGATTTGAAAAATTGTTTTGGTGTTAGACAGCTCATTTACAGAAGAAGGTTAGGTTAACGTCACGCTAATCGTTTGTATGTCTGTAGTCTGAGTTACTTCGGGCACTTAAAATGTGTCATATACAACTCTAAAAAACAAAATCAATCAGCTTCACGCTGTATCCCGCACACAGCAGGATAGGCAGAGGGAACCTAGTGTTGAGACACTCCGTTCCCCACTTTCTGCCGAATTCAACAAACTCAACGCCGCGATTTCCCTCGACACCAGAGCGAAGAAATGGAAATATAAATTTAAGTAAATATTTCATCTTCTCAAGTGGGGATCGAACCCACAACCAGTCGGTTTTACAGTCACACTTTGTGCCGCTCTGCACCACGACTGGCCTCTATGTTCTTACTACTTGACCACGCGGGCAAAGCCGCAGACAAAAACTAGTGTCACATAAAATATAAATAAGTAAGATTGTCACTAAAATCTCAGGTAGGTAGAGTTAAGAATAAGAAGATTATTCGCCTCCTTTGTTAATAGATCGCATTTAACACATCACTTGACGCCGCTACTTTGATTTTGTGGTACTCTATTACATTATAGATTTTTGAACATGATAGAATTTTGGTTGATAATCTTATCTTTTTTTGTAGCCGACTCATGGCAGAGTTGGCATAGAGAACCTGGGTGTTAGGTCACTCTGTTCCCATTATGACACTTCCATTCCCCACTTTCTGACGAATTCTATTCTCTTCTAGATATTGCGTGTTGAGTGGTGGAACTCACCGCCACAATTTGCTTCGTTAGCTCCTGCTAACGAGGAAATGAAAATATAAAATATTTAATTTCCCCGAATGGCAATAGAACCCATAACCTGTCGCGCTTACAGTCGAACACTTGTGCCCCTACACTACGACTGGTCTTACTCTTTCTATTTTATCACCAATCATACCAATTTTTTCCTAAAAGCCTCATTTTTTTATATTTACATTTTTTTAAGTGTTATTCACATATTAAAAAAAAAGAAAGTATTTAGAAACGAATAAAACAATTTACATATTAGAAACCGTTGCCTTGCCAATTAACTCTCATGCTCTTACCATGTTACGTTGAAATTCTTATAGGTATCCTTTCTACAATTTATTTATGTTGCTATCATCTCTGTAGCCAGATTTTTACTAATTTCTCCTATATAAAGATCAAAGAAACTGTTATAATTTATCAAAATTATATAAAAATGACAATAACTTTTATTAATATAAATTGAGAAACCATATAATCATTTTTTGTTTATGTTTTAGACAAAAATATATCATGTTACCTTCTTATACTATGTGAATTCCAATAAGATTTAACTTATGCCGTAGCAACTTTTAATGCAATGTATAAATAACAAACCTCTATAAATCAAATAGTAGGTACATTAAGAAACTTACAGTACTGTAAGTTAAAATTTCAAGGCAATAGATTTTTTTTTATATTGAGTTGAGTTCCGCCTCGTCTCAAATTGGAGGCTCGTATGAGAAGAAATGGGTTAAGCTCTCTCTTAGTCACTCTACTAAATGCAAGAGAATATACGTAAAAGTGTACTTAGATTATTTATTTTGTTTTTATTAGCTTCACACTGTATCTATAGTAGTAAGTAGTATGGAGTGTTAAGACACTCTGTACCTTTTAAGACACTTTCAATCCCCACTTTCCGCCAAATTCTCGAGGCATTACGTGTTGAATGGCGGAACTCAATGCCGCACTGTGCCTCGACACCAGAATATTTAAATCTTTTTTTTTTTAATTCATATCTAAGACTTACGGAACAGTAGCTAATACTATTTTAACGATGATATAACCATGATGGTTGTAACTTTGGATTTTTTTGTGGGAGGTATCTCTTACAAAAAATATGACAATAGGCGACGAAACTTACTGTCACAGCGTATGATAGGATTAACTGAGTATGTTGTTCATTTGATGCTTATATTCTTTTGTGGAATGTTGTCTTTACCTTATGTAATGTGACAAAAAAATGGTGGCAAGCTAATATTTTCAACGTAAGATAGAGAGATTTAACACTGGGTTCTCTTTGATAGAGCCGCAACGTATAAGAGATGGGAAAACTCTTGGAAATGGGGAGCATATTGGAAGTGTCTTAACACCAGGTTTCCTCTGCGTGAAGTTATAAAAAGCAAGTATTTCGTTAGTCGCAGATAAATTATTTTGGCGTTGGCCGTAATTTTATAAAGAAAGGGAAGAAAGAATCATTTAATCTCGTCCGCAGTGGAATGTGCTAATCTGGTATTAGGGGTCTTATTATACACGTGACGGGAATAGGATCGGAGGTCGCCGATGCGTGAAGGAGCGGGTTTTTATTGGACAAATAAGTGTTAGTAGGTGAATATAATTTTAACTAAAAGTTGTTATTGACACATTACACATTTTAGGTTCGCGAGGTAACTTTGACTGACTGTCAGAGGAAACGAGCCTAATGTAATAAAGGCTAGAAATGAGGCCTTCTTTGACTTGACTTGACTCGATTATTCCACACCAAAATATTTTTCCAATTTGAATGAGTAGGTACTTCCTGAGATTAGCGCATTCAACCAAACAAACTCTTAAGTCAACACAATCAAAATATACGAGTATTTATGTATAGAATTTGGTGCATTTCGTATGAAATTGCGTTACGAAACTACGCCTATGAGAGAAGAGTATAAGAGAGTGAAGCTAAAAAAAAAGTAAGTAGCAATATAGGCACATGGAAACTATTTTTAAGACACCATTCCCCACTTTCCGTGTAATTTTTTAACCGTGTTGAGTGGCGGAAGTTAACGCTGCACTTTGCAAATATTGGCCAGTTACCAGAGCGAGGGAAATAAAAAATACTTCATTCCCCCGAATGAGAATCGAACCCACAATCGTTGCGTTGACAGTCAGTATGCTTGAAGTCGTTAATCTGCTTTGGGCGATGCACCACAAAAGTGTAAAAAAAATTGCGTATTTAAAGTATACCTAAGACCATAAAGAAGGAGATTTTATTATCTATACAAAACACTGTTCTTTTGGTACGAGCTTACAAAAGAGCAACGCAACGAGACACCTTGGATTTACGTATGTTTAATCCTATCACCACGCACCGTGAAATCCGGCTAAGTTTTTGTTATTTTCGAGAAATTTTATCTAAGATGAGAGGCGAATGCACTTTTTGGGCTTATTCATTTTAATTATTGATTTTTTTATAGCTTCACGCTGTATACAGCAGGGTAGGCAAACGGAACCTAGTGTTGAGACACTCCGTTCTCTTCTTGACAGTTAATTGAAATATTAGTCCTACGAGAGAAAATCGAACTTTGACTTTAAACATATTATAACATATTTTCACACAGAATTCTAACCATCCGTTACTGAATAAGCGACAAACAACGCACACACAAAATTAGTAAAATTAGAAAATTGAATTTTGGCATATAGGTGATGACATTAAGAAAGGATAACCCGAAATATTTACTAGAACAATAAAAACGGGATTTTTCATTTTACATCTAAAATTCAGGTGAAATAAAAATTACAGCCGAAGATTAGTTTTAAAATATATAGTACTTTTTGTTTACATAAACGCGTCCAAGCGAGGCCACTGTAAGAGAACACCGGTGGCAGGTAATCCTGTCATCACGTCATCACGCACTAAGAAATACGTATAACATTTTTTGCTTTCTTTTATAGATTTTTTTTGTGTTTTGCGCCCTTAATCTGTTATTAGCTACTATGTATTTCGAATAATGAACTTAGTGGTGCATTGTATCGCAGTAGGACAGTATTCGACTGTAAAAGCTATGGTTGTGGATTCGATTTATATTTGGAAAAAATGTTCTTTTTAAACTTGCGACATGCTTTGTCCTTTCAAAGCTATCTTTATATTAGATACTGTAACTTTGTCGTCTCAACACTCCATCCAGGTTAAGAGATTATATATTGAGTGTTGAATTTCGGAACTTAACGCTGCACTTTATCTTGTTTCCAGGCAAGGGAATGAAAAAAAAAGTCCCCCGTTTGGGAATCAATCCCACAACCGTCACGTGTACAATAAAGCGCTGTCAAGTCATATATTTTATCAAACCGTAGTTTTATAATTTTAAATGAGTATTAAACATTACATAACATAGGGCATCTGTTACAGATAAGCCCCACTTGATATACAGAAGCCCTTGTTCTCAATTTGTTATACGTTCACATGCATTTCTATGTGACGTTTTTTTAGCTTCACGCTTATATCCCGCAGATAAAACCTAGTTTTAAGACACCCAAACGTGTTTTTCTCACTTTTCGCCTACTTTTCGAGAAATTGCGTGTTGACCTCATTGCCACCCTTTATCTTATTACCAGAGCGAGAATAATATAAAAGCCTCTGAGAGAGAGAACGTGACAGGTTGTTAGTTTGATTTTTACTCAAGGAAATGAAATATTTAATATTTTCATTTCTTCTCTGTGGTAACGAGGTAATGAGTATACCTCCAGAATTCGGCGTTTAACACTGGGTTTTCAGGTTCCCTCTGTCTACCCTGCGGGATACAGCAAGAAATTAAACAAAAGAACAGAGTATCATAACACTTAATTCACCCTTCACCTCAGCTATATCTACACGGAAAAAAAAAGAAAACCCGAAACAAGAAATTATAAGCAAATACCAACCAAAGTCACGGCAAGTTACTATAGTATAATATTAATAGACAAATATAGGTACTATCATTTGATATATCCCCTAATCATAAAAAGCTCTCGAGATCCACAGTATCTATCCGGATAACATATCTGATACAATAATTTGTATGTCAACAGTATGCGTAAAAGCATTGTACGGAGCCATATGGCGAAACGTTTTTATCGTGAATTGCTTTATTTCTATAATCCTTTTACAATTATTGGTTAGAATGTACAGTTTTTATGTTAATAAAGTATTTTTATACATTATATTACTGTTCTGTGTGTAAACGCTTCAGGTAGTGGGTTCGACTCGCACTTAAGGGAATTTAGTATTATTTACTGATATTTTTGCTTATTCGCTCTGGTACCAAGGCAAAAGCGTGACGTTGAGTTCCGCCACTCAACACGCAATGCCTCAAAATTACAGTGGAAAGTGGGAGGTGGAGTGTCTTAACATTAGGTTCCCTCTGCCTACCCTGCTATATTCGGGATACAGTTAGAAGCTGGTAGAGAGATGTCACTGTTCTCACGGTGATCGTGGGTTGTGTGCTCATTTCTCATCCAGGGAAATGATTGTAATTAAATTATTCCTATTTTCTCGCTCATTTACACACTCTCTCGTCTGGAATAGGTGGCGAAAAGTTGGAAACAGTATTTTGAAAGTTTAATTGGCTAAATATTTTACATTTTGCAGGTGATTGCTTTGTTAGAAAAAATCTGTTAGTGTTCATACTCTTCCATGTCTCTATACAGACTGTTATTTATAATGTCTCATCAACCTCCCGTTTGCTAACAAGATAAATCCATTTCATAATAAATTAAGGTCCTCATTTGTTTTAAGGATCCATTAAGAATGATAACTACAAAATAATGAAAACTTGTATTAATCTATATGAAATTGTTTTTTTTTGTTTGTTTAAACGCTAAGATCTCTTGATCTACTGTTGTATGGTGTTGTAGTTTTTTGTATGAAAGCTATATTCCCAAGGAGTGCTATAGGATGTATATAATATTATGGAGTAAATCTTAGTTCGTCTTAACTAACGAAATAATAATAATGAACACCATCGAATTACTTTAAACGCGTGCGCTGTGAAAAAGTATATTGTATGACAGAAATATTCTATATTTTTAGTAAAAAAAAAATTCTGCGACACCATATATCTTTATCTTATAAACAAGTCACAATAAGGCATTTTGTGGCATTTAGTTAATTGAAAATAGCAAGGTGCTATTTCACAGTTTTTTATTTGACACAGATATTGAAACTTACGAGCGAATATGATTTCATTATCAAGGAAATTTAATGAAGGTAACATCATAGTTGAATGTATCAATCTATTGGCGTATGCAGCATAATAAGAGTATTATATGCAAGCGAAACCGCGAGTGAACCGCTAGTGTCATATAAACGGACTTGGATATTACTTTGACATGGATTCCCGGTGATTTCAGAATTCTGGAAGGGAATTGGTAAGAAATATGTGAAATAAAACTAATTTAAGTAACAAGCGCGGCGTTGAGTTCCGCTACTCAACAAAGCCACAGAATTCGGCGGAAAATGGAAATATTAACTTAACTCTAGGTTTCATCAGCCTATCCTGCGGTGTGCAGAATGCAGAATACAACGTGAAGCAAAACTAAAAAAAAAAACATTTTATTAATAAAAAAAAAACAAACTAAAACACAGAATAATGAATCATAAAATCCTCTTTGTCGCCATTTAACATGCAGGGGACGCGTGAATGATAAACAAAAGTATACCTACAATATACCTACATACGTATATAAATAAAACAATTTCTAAAACTAAATCGTTAAATTCGACCATTGCTGTAGATATCTACTAAAACAGGTATTTAAGACCGTCGAGGACACGACAAAAATTTATATCCGCGATAAAGGCGTCGCCACTTGGAATGTCGTCTGTCCGTCCGTCTGTGTTTTTCTTCTAAATCCAATATACGATTGCTTTTTGAAATTTGTTAGAAACTTGTCTAATGAAATATAAAAATATTGTTATTTGATACATACCTATTATATAAATATAAAACACAATTACCTCTCAAATGCATCTAGTAAATCTTACTCTTTAATAGACAATGATTGAGAGTTAATATGCATAAAGTATCTTATTTTTTAAGCGCTGCTATATGCGCGATACAGCGTGAAGCTGTATCGCGCATATAGCAAATGTAAGCATAAGATTTAGTGTCAAAACACTCCGTTCCCCACTTTCTGCAAAATTTTCGAGACATCGCGTGTCAAATGGCGGAACTCAACCCTGCGGTTCATCTACCAGAGCGAGATAATAAAAATAAATTAAATAAAATCATTTCCCCGTGTAATGATGGAACCTGCAACAAATGTACCTTTACTTAAATCTATGAAAATATCTCTTTTAATGCAGGTTGCACTAATAGACAGAGTAACTTAAATGGAAACGTTATATACCATAAAACATGGATATACAACAGTTAGTATCGTAAATACCTATAAGTATTTTATTTATTTATTTCTAAAAGGTTAACCAGCAGTTGTTACAATGATACTTATAATACTAACACATGCAATACAAAAAAAAATGTAATTGTACAACTATATAAAGGTAAACACAGCATGCTATTACATATTGTTTTACTAATATCTAAAGTTTAATAAAATAAAATAAGTGCTAATTTACTTGTATGCAGTTTAAGTGCCGTAGCCGTTAAATGATGAAATTTATTTGAGATTTGTTAAGAAATTATAAGTATCTATAGATATTTGTGCTCACCATCATTGATTTTACGATTCCAATTTTCATATGATTTTTTTTCGAGCAATTGCTTAATAATTTGTGGAGGAACTAAGCGCTAAATTTGTTTCCAGAGCGTGCAAATGAAAATCTTCACGAGTGGTAATGCCAAAACCCGCAACTATCGCGTTCACAGTCAGTCTCTGTACCACAGTCTCCAATTTTCCTATTTTTACTTCTTATTTTTTCGGTTGTTTTAAAATTATTTTATGTACCAAATTGCTCTTTTTATTATGTTATTGTACAAATATACTTACATATTCTATATCAGACCTTAAATCAAATATTTCTCTAAAAATCCTTTTAAAATTGTTTTTAAATATTAGCTTTCTATATGTTTTCAAGCAAACAACACAAGTTTTGTTTTGTTTACAAATCAAGCTCTTTCATTTTGCTTGTGCAAGAATTTGTTATCCTCCATTTTGTTATGGCGGCCATTTCGTATTAACAACAATATTGCTAATACAAAATGGCCGCCATTACAAAATGGGGAATAATAAATCTAGATATAATCCAGATTTCAGCTTAATCGGACAATGGGAAGTGACTCGAATTGAATTTGTAAGATTTCATATACACTTACACACATACAAACACGGCAAATCAAACAGTATCTTGTAAAGATACGCAATCATAAAATAAATAAAAAACTGCATGATCATATCCACTGCAAAATTTTTGATGGCTAAAGAGCAAGTAATATAGAAAAATGAATTGATATAAATGACCTAAAAATAACAGTCACGCTTTATTGAAAGGGGCGAATGTAGTAATTGCGTTATATTTAATGATCTATCTATAATAGTGACTGTTGTTTCGTAGAATGGATGAATTGTTATTTATAGGTTTTTTTAAAAAAACTTTTAGATACACCATACGAAGAGGCCAGTCGTGGCGCAGGGGCACAAAGTGTGCCTGTTAATCGACTGGTTGTGAGTTCGATCCCCACTCGAGGAGATGAAATATTTTAAATTAAATTAGCTTCACGCTGTATCCCGCACACAGCAGGGTAGGCAGAGGGAACCTAGTGTTAAGACACTCCGTTCCCCACTTTCTGCCGAATTCTGGAGGCATTGCGTGTTGAGTGGCAGAGCTCAACGCCGCGCTTAACCTCGACACCAGAGCGAAGAAATGGAAATATAAATTTAAGTAAATATTTCATCTCCTCGAGTGGGGATCGAACCCACAACCAGTCCGTTTTACAGTCACGCCTCGTGCCGCTGCGCCACGACCGGCCTCACGGCACGATGAAATATTTATTTACATTTATAGTTTCATTTCTTCGCTCTGGTGTCGAGGGGAAAGCGCGGCGTTGAATTCCGCCACTCAACACGCAATGTCTCCAGAAATTGGCGGAAAGTGGGGAACGGAGTGTCTTAACACTAGATTCCCTCTGCCTACCCTGCTTGCTGCGGCATACAGCATGAAGCTGAAAAAAATAAAAGAAACTTCAAGATATATACGAAATAAAAGCTAATTAAAATATTTTTTATAAGAACGAAGAAAAACTATAACGAAGCAAAGCGCGGAGTTGACTTCCGCTACTTAACATTGCGTCTGAACTGGCAGAACTCAATATAGCGCTTTGCCTCGTTATCAGAGTAAGGAAACTAAAATATTAAATTCATTTCTTCGACTCGTCTCAACTGGCCTACACTTCATATTATAAAATATATATAAAAAGAAAATAGATCTCTCTATATTGATTTTATAATATGTAAATTATTTCCACCTTCTTCACAAAAATCGGGAGAGGCTTATAAAATTAGCTGTATAGCAAAAATCAAAATCTGTTTGTTACAAATAATAAACATGACATGAAATTTTGACAGGTTATATAAACACAAACAATAGTTTTAACCCTCTCCATTAAACCTTATTGAATAATTAAAATTAAAATGCACAATGCAAAAAGGCATAACCATTGAATTATAGAATTATATTCATATAATAATTAATATTCAGCGCTATAGAAAATAATCTTTTTTTCACTTGTCCATCAAAAAACGGGGTGATGTGTATTTGGATTGATATATCTTGATACTAAAGTTTTATTACGACAGAAACAAAAAATTCTGTTTAGCTTACTGCAGACAGTCTTTGACGAGCATATGTTAATTGTAGATTAAAAATCTCAGAAAAAAATATTCACAAAAAAACCTACCTACCTAGTAGCTATAAAAGTCTTATTTCAATTGCGTCATTTACTACAATTTGGAAACGCGAAATATGGAGGCTTATTTGCTTGCGTTTAAATTGTAACCTTTTTTCTGATTTAATTGTAACCAAAAAAAGGAAAAACCATTGTTCTTTTCAATACAAATGTATTGAAAAGAACAATGGTTTTTCCTTTTTTTTGCTAGCTATTCGCAACGAATACCTCTCGACTTGGTGGTAGTTTTATTTAAAATACTTGCAAAAATCTTAACGAATAAAAAAATATTTTGAACTTGAATATATGTATGTACATATAGTGATCCAAAAAGCTTCTATCTCACCCAAATCATTGTCAAAAATGTATAATTAAACTGAATATTCCTTAAATGATTCTAACAAGTATCAAAAACTCGCGGTTATATTCCACAATTGTTAGACATATGGGGTAACGCGTGTAGCTTAACGCACCTCATTGAATCGATGCGCTTTATTATATTACACTTCATTATGTTCACCATACTATAGCTATTATAAATAAAAAAAATAGTTTCAGTCTGAATAAAGACAGGTCGGTCGTTTTTAAATATAAAAAAAGGAAAAAAAAAATATTTGCAATATAATATATATTATAACAGGGAGCAGAATATGAAGATATCCTCTACGTGCGTGCTTCTAAAAAAATATTATTTAATTAGTATTTGATAAAGATAAATATAAAAATAACTAAATATTTAATTGAAGAGAGGCCGTCCTGAACTGGTGGCACAACGATGTGACTGAAAAAGTGACGGTTGTGGTTCGATTATCTCTCAAAAAATGAAAATGAATGAAAAGTTAATAGTTAGTTTCATTTTCTCGCTTTGGCAACGAGCCATAGCGCAGCGCACGCAACGCCTGAACGCCTTTTTGACGGAAAATGGAGTATTTTAACACTAGGTTCCCAGGTTATGTCTACTTACCCTGCTATGTGCGGGATACAACGTTAAACTAAAAAAATATTTTTTTAATGCTTAAAGATATTTTTACAGCTTAAAAATCACATTTTGTAGTTTTGAAAATATTATAACCGACATTTTTCAAAGTCAATTTTAATCACGTTACAAGAAATTTCATTTAACGTTTCATACAACATTGATACGTAGCTAAACTAATTAAAATATATTAATAAAATTAATTATAATATTCTTGAAAAACTTAGCCTTCATATCAACAATATTTACCTAACTAATAACATATACAAATATCTACTAGTTAATCTTAGTAATCAAACAAAAACCGTGATTGCAGTAAACACAAACATTTATTTAATAGCATACAATGTGTGCATTTCCATTAAAACCCCACGGATTCTAATCACCGAAGTCATATCCGAAAATCACAGTCCCATAATTATTGACACATCCTTGATTGACTTCTGATTAAAAAGCCCACGCTTAATATATTGAAAAACATGTTTTTTTCACCTCTATTCCCGGTTTTTATTATCGATATGGGAAAGTTTCGTCCCCTTGTGTTTAGATTTCACACCCATGATTTTTTGATTAAAACTGGCGGTAATGCGCTGGGGTGTGCCGCAAGGGTGATGCCTAGGTCCTTCACGTTTTGTTATGCATACGTTTGAGTAAATTCGGAAGTTGATGACAAATGTATATTAATATTTAAGGTTGGTTGCTGCGTTCAGTAAGTAATTGCAATTATGGTTATTGTTATGTTAGAAAATAGTATATTTTTTATATACGTTATTCATTTAGATGCCGTCGTGGCGCAGAGTTACAAGCGAGCCGTTGTAAAGGAATAATTATGAATATTTCATTCTCACCCAAAGGAATGAAATATTTAATATTTTCATTTCATTAGATTTGGAGCAATCCCCTAAGATTCGGCCAAAAGTGAGAAACGGAGGTGACTTAACGGAAACAGAGTGTCTTAACACTAAGTTCCCAAATTCTCTCTCCCGATCCTGCTATGTATATTGTATATATGTTACTTAGTCAAATATTCTTGTTCAAATTATAAATATGTTTCTCTATATATTCATAATTTTAACAAGAATATATCATATGTTACCTCTTATTTTCAATCAGGACTCCCGTATTTTACGGTAAAAAAATCAAATCAGCTTCACGCTGTATCCGGCACACAGCAGAGTAGGCAGAGGCAACCTAGTGTTAAAACACTCCGTTACCCACTTTCCGCCCATTTCTGGAGGCATTGCGTGTTGAGTGGGGGAACTCAGCGCCGCACTTTGCCTCAACATTTTACGGTAAAGTAGTGTCTAAAGTAATTTATTAAGTAAGCAGTTAAATACAATACGGACAAACATCACAATCAATTTTGACTATAAATGAAAAGATTTTTTTTTGCAAAAGTTACGTTTCACAAAGAAATTGGTCACTAAAATATTTCCATTAAGAATGGTACCTTTTAGATAAACATCTTCGGTCCCAACTTTATTTTATTTGCGTAAAAGCTAAATATTATGTTTCTTTTCCCAGCGGCGCTATAGCCGGCACGTGTCTCAAAATTTATACTTCGCAGCTGGCTAGCGTGGTATATTATTTTTTCATATTTTTTTTTTACATTTAAACCGTAATCTAATTTGTCTCTGACATTTCCTATGGGACGTTAAGGTCATGGGAATGAAGACGTTAAACGATTATCATTTTACGGTAGAATATTAATTTTAGATTCTTTTTTTTCTTTGCTTCACATTGTCCATTTGTTGCAATATAGTAAAGAATATGTAAGTCATTTATTATCAGTATTATATTTTCCTTGCGCGAGAACTGAATCCCAGATCTCAGATCGAACCATCACAAGCTACTAAGCTAGATAGAGCCAACTCTAGAAACTATAAATAAAAAAAATCCTTCATAGTTAATGACGTAACCTCCATTATAGCAAACAAAAAGCAAATTGCCGCGATTATAGGATGCAATTCCGACTTCCGAAAGCGTTAGTTGACAATAAGCATAATTATACAAAAGCGACCAATATGCCAATTTTATTATAGAAATTGAAGAAATCGCCTTCTTTACAAATAACAACACTGCTAGACTTATAATAAAGTTCAAAATATTCATTTAGTTTAAACCGTTGAGGCAGAACGAATAGGAACTGAGGCATAATAATTTAAAAAGTTAAACTTTTCTCTAAATTTGCTCACTCTATTTTGAACTCTGTATTCAAACAATAAAATTTAAATTGCAATATCAAATTAAATTTATTATAAACTATACTTCAAATAATAACAAAAGTATACTTTAATAGGAAAATAAGTTTTATACATGAATTTTAGAGTTCAAAATGGCTTGGATGGTTTTTAAGGGTTATTTCCTAAAAGGATGGAAATGAAGACAATGGTATCCATTTGGCGGCACGCGGCCAACACGCGTCGGCGTTGCGTCGACTTTTGACAGTCATTACAATGTTTTGTGTTGATTAGATTAATGTGCGGTATTACAATTTTCAGTGTTTGAGAATTTCATTTTTATTTATATTAGTTTAGTTTAGTTTATTTTTCCATTTAAAATTTGAACTTTTTTGGTGGTTCTTGGTTTATTATTATATTTTGTACAATTTTTAAATTAAATAAAACTTTTTTTAATTAGAGATATAGAACAATTCACTTCACCAATGTCACATTGTATGCAAGTCAAATGAAAGAAATTGGTCGGTAGAAAAGTGATAACTTTACATAATTGTAAAATATATGTAGGTATAATTAAGAAATATATTTTAATGAAAATCACAACTTTCTGCTTATTTTATAGCCTATTTGTTCATAAAGTACAATATTTGGAAATATTTTTTTTCTTAAAGTGTACATTATATACTTAACTAAACTCTCCATCCATAATGTTTTTTCGTTTCTCACATCTTGCATAAAGTAGGGTAACGGGATTAAACTCAAGACAGTGGCGCTACTGAGCGGCGGCAAAACAACGCACTGTGTCATTAGAGCGACCTTATAATCCACAAACATCACATTTGTACACTCAGACACTATTTCAATGCGCTTTGTTCACAAAACTCAGCAATTTCATTTATATTTAATTTTTATACTTTATACTATATATTCTTTATTCTATTACCACAAAAAAATATATTTTTATTTCCTTTTTGAAACCCCACATACAAGATGAGTGATTTGTAACCACACAATATTTTATTCGCGATCCGTAAAAAATCCGCACGCGCCATATTGCATTATTTGGCGGGAACTTCCGCCATGTTGGTAATGGCGGCTTTTAGGCGGTTTTTTTTTTGATAAATCGTTCCGCTCCCACTTCCGGTGATAAAGATTGATGTTTTGCGGCATTTATAGGACGATTTTTCTTAGATTACATAAGAGTTTTATGTTGTTTTGTTTATATTACTATATTAAATTTATGATTAGGTAAATCGAGGCCAGTCGTGGCGCTGGGGCACTCGATGAAATGAAATATTTAATATTTTCATTTGCCGCGCTTACTAGAGCGATTTAATACACATGGCAAAGCTCGGCATTGAGTTCCGCCACATAAACAATGCCTCCAAAATTCGATGGCAAGTGAGGAACGGAAGTCTTTGAATGTTTCTTATTGGGAGTGTCCTAACACTAGGTTCCCGGGTTCCGTCGTGTGGGAAATCAGCGTGAAGTAAAAAAATGTACAATATAAAGCTTAGTTATTTAATTATGGGAATATAGTTATTAGAACTGAGTAAAAAAATAAATAATGTTACTTTAGTTGTCTTCTATAAAAAAATATTTAATTTCTATGTAAACAATATTACTTATGAATTTATTGAATTTAAATGTACTCTACTTATGCAAGTGTATTGTCATATTTGTAGAGATTGAACTTATATATATGTACATACATATACATATACAAGATGTATAAAAGATTAAGATGTAGGTACATACATATATGTATGTACTAAATTAATCTTTTATTCATCTTAATCTATATATATATATATATATATATATATATATATATATATATATATATATAAAAATATTTTAGCTTCAGTCTATTCTGAATATAACAGGATAGGCAGAAGAAATATTTTTTTTATTAGCATCACGCTGGCAAAGGGAGCCTAGTGCTAAGACACTGCACTCGCCACTTTCCGCCGAATGCTGAAAAGATTGTGTGATGAGGGGTGGAACTCAACACCGTACTTTGTTGTCTCGACACAAGAGCGAAGAAATGAAAATGCTTATTTTTTTTTCCTCGAGTGGTTATCAAATCTACAACCAGTGGCTCTTACAATCACCACACGTTTGTGCTTCTGCGCCGCGATTAGCCTCGACATCAACTGGTGTCGACTGGCAAAGAAGCCTAGTACATTCTTTCCTAAATTTTCCAGTCAATTTCCAATAAGTTGCGAAGCTCAATGCCGCGCTTTCTTTTCACCAGAGCGAAGAGAAGAAATGAAAACAATTCCCCCAAAAGGGAATAGAACCCACAACCGAAATTCACGTCATGTTTATAGTTTAACACTGTGCCACTTTGCCACGATGGCTTCAAAATTGAATAAAATAAAATATTTTACGCGCTAACTTTAAATTAAATCTAAAAGTACATTACACCTCTAACACTTTCAATATTAATACATTTTATTACCACAAAAGTAATCTTTTAGACAAACTGTATATCATCTGGGGTCGTAATAGCCGATAATGATATGTACGAACGGGGAATCGAATCCGGGATTAACGCAATCTGTCACTGATTCATTGACTTTTGTGAATCGCCCGCGCGGATACAGTATTGCGGATAATATGATCAATTGTGATCGTTTCATACAACAAGTACTATTTGTAAATGAAAAATGTTAATATTATGAAAATTTATATCTGGAAAATTTGCTCAATAGTGTTCAATACAGATACTAATAAAATTTGTATGTTTTCTTCCCACTGAATACAGTCAGAGGGAACCTAGTATTAGGACAGTTCCGTTCCCCATATTTTCCTCATAAGAACTTTCGGCATACTAAATTCCGTCAAAATCTATTTAGCTCACCTCTAATGCCCGAGTAACAGTTAAGCAAATTTACTTGTATTTATTTAACATAAAAAATGCAGAATCATCAATCAATCACATTGGTAAGTGTGCTTTTAGAAAGTTAATTATAAATTCAAATGATAAATAAATTCATATGGTTGGAGAATGTTCATTTTATTGTTTTCTTTAAATTAATCCTGAGACAAAAAGCAGCGTTTGCAAGCAGCGTGTAAAATATTTGTAAATTAGAAGAAACGAGAAAATAGAGTACTTTAACTCTAGAGTTTCTCTTACTGAGCGGGAGATAAAGACTAAAAACAAAATACTTGCTTGCCGAATAATTTATACACTTACTAGCATCTGCCACATGCACTGCACGGCGGTGGAGTTGAGCGAAGCTATGTTATGAACTCTATGAGACACATATTGACCATTTACTCAAATACTATAATTACAATGATCACCAAACTACTTTGCTGTGATCAACGTGTCGTCCACAACGTTCCTGCAAAAATTCAGAGCTGTAGATTTAACGGTCTAGGAGAAGAGCTTCGCATCGCTCAACTAAAAGAGTTCCGTTATCCATCATCCAATTCCATCGAACAGGTTCCTTCAACAGGAGAAATTAGTCGTTCCATGATTTTGACTTCCACTTTCGGGCTCCATCAACAGACCAGCTCAATAATACTATATTATTGCATTATTAATTAGTCTACTTATAACTGCATTACTATACCTTGACGTAATAAAAACATGCTAACAATCTAATTTGTTATAGAATAGATTATTTCTTAAATGATAGATTAAAAAATATATGTTTTTTTTTAATAATCTTTTTTTAGAATATTTCTAAATAATATAATTGATGATGTTGCATAACACATTCCAATATAAACCAAAGCGGGCTTAAAATAATCTTATGAATATTTCATATGTGGCGTTGCCCGGAAAATTACAAGATGTTTTTACAAAACAATTCTAACATTTTTTTTTATATCTTCTAATATACTCTTTATTTCACGTAATAATAGAGATTAAAATCGTTGGGTACAATTTTGTTTCTTTCTTAATTATTTTAAGGGTTGTACAGAATCGATAAATAGGTATAGTGCATTAGAGAAATTATGTATGGGGCGAATAGAAGTAGGGGTTGCGGTCGAATATAAAGATGGAGAATAAAAAGATTGTTTTTTTTTAATATTGATGAATTTATTAAGCAAAAAACTATTTGTTTTGCGTTATCGTGAAATTTGTTTTTTTTTTGTAGTTATAGCTTGATACAAAAGTCATTACAAGTTGCGGCTTAGTATAGCGTTAGGTAATTTATTATTAGTTATTATTTCCATTAATTATTATTCCACTGAGGGACGCAGGAGCACAAACATACGACTATAAACGTGACGGTTCTGTTCTCACTCGGGGGAATGAAATATTTAATATTTTCATTTTCTCGCGCTGATATCGAGGCAGGATGCATTAAATTCCGCTACTCAACATGCAAACCCTCGAGATTTTACAGGAAAATGTAGGAAGTGTCTTAACACGAATAACCAGTTTTTCTCTACCTACCCTGATATGTGCGGGATAATCCGTGAGGCTAAAAAAATTCATAAATATAACACATAGGTAATATACGCAGCATAGAACTTTGAAATTTAGCAAGGAACCTAACCTAAGGAACCTATCCTTAGGGAATGCATGGGAGTAGAAGTTTACGTTTAATAATTACAACGAAGCTAGGATTTAATTATATATATGTTAATGGCATTGCCTTTTAATTGATGATCTCTCAATAACAATATTTTTACCACTCATTATAATCTACAGAATTCTTATAAGAATATAATCTGTTTGGACAGAAATAAATATCTGCATAGCTAAATAAGTAACTCACAAGCTAAACTAATAAGAATTAAGTAAAGAAATTCAGTAAAATAAACATAAAGTTTTGAAAACCACTATAAACATAAAAATTTGTACCACTTGGTAAAGTGAATTATTTTCATTTCTCCGACTTGTTAGACTAAGTGAGGCGTTGAGTACCGCCGTTCCCGTTTTTAAGCAATGATAGACAGTTACGTCTGAACAATGTCAAGACATTTTTAAGTAATTAAATTTAAAATTAATTATTTTCACAGATTTTTTTATAGATTCACGCAATATCCAGCATATTGTACAGTAGAGAAAAGGATCCAAGTGCATTCTATACTTTCTACCTAATTTCGTGACATTCCTGTTCGAGGTGTAACTGAATGTTGCGATTTATCTTGCTACCAGAGCGAATAAAATTAAAATAATTCATTTGACTGAGAGGGAATGGAACCCGCGACTGTCACTCTAACAGTCAAACGCAGTGTCGCTGTGCCACGGCGGCCTCAGTAAATAAAGAATAAATTAAAACAAACATTAAGTGAAAACATCCATTTAACACGTAACGTTAAAACATTTTAGCTGTTTCAAAGCAACTACCGGCCATTGTGTGAGATCAAGTCGCAAAACGAGGTGCAGAAAAAAATCCTTATGCGGAACATATACTTTACTTTTCATTTAAAAAATATATTAAAAGAAAAAAACCGAGTCGCACTTGCCCAGCGAAGCTTCCGTACCAATTGCAGGAGTGTAGGTAATGGGAAGTACAACAGAAAGTGCGTGGCAACTCTTATCACAGAAAGCACTATGTATAGATTCTCCTAAAATCCCACGGGAACGAGAAAAGACAGGATTTTGGATATTTTAAGTCCACTAAAACAAAGTTGCGGGCGACGAGTAGTTTAATGCATATTTATTCAATTTTGGGTTAATTTTTGATATTCATTACTTAATATTATATCTATCTTGAGATAAAAAGTATGATCGCAATTTTTTATTCAATTCAATTCTATTCTCTTCTATTCTATATATTCTTTATCATTTTATTTTTCGGTACAAAAATAAAGACTTTTCTAAACGTTAAAGTTACTTACTTATATATTGTACTCTCATTATTATTAAACGTACAGCTAAGGGTTTTCATATAGATATATATTATTATATGTATTCATAAATAGATTTTCTAATAAATCATTAATAAAAGAAATTATTTACATTATCCATAAATGTAAAAAAAGAATATTACAATTTTTTTTTAGAAAAACAACACATAACAAACTCTTCATTAAAATTCACATTTAATTCAAAAACATCCCTTTTCAATATCAGTATTAAAAACCACTAATTGTCACGTGTCGAATCCGTCACGGTGTCGTTCCCACGCCTCCCGCGTTACTAACATATCCCGATCCGTCACGGTGCCGTGTCGTGAGGTGTTTGTATTGAGTCGGCTCTACTATGTTATATTAAATTAAAATTAGAATAAAATAGTATATTTAAACGATAGTAATTTAAATTCCACAATTCTACAGCTGTAGCTCTGGTAGACAAAATTCGGCGTTAAGTGCCGCCACCAGGTTCTTCCGCCTACCCTGTAATATGCGGGTCGAAGCGTTATTTTCATTTCTCCATTCTGCTACAAAAAACGCGGCGAAAAACGCTCAATATCCGGAAAAATGACGGAAAGTGGAAAACGAAGTACCACAACACTACATTCTGTATCGAATATCGAAAAAGCGTGATGCTGGAAAAAAATTAATAATTGTGAATAAAGTAGAGCCAACTTCATACAGTTCATATATCAATATGTTCACACGAGCATCATTAGATGAGTTCATTATTTATTAAAAAAAATTCATACGCCAAAATAAAAATAGAATAAAATTGAATGCATGTCCTCGTCATGGTGAAGAAGTCGATGAACCAAGATGGTGGGTATACATAATATAGCAAAACTGAAGAGTTTATTTGCTTAAACGCGGTGATCTCAGGAACTATCCGTTTTATTTCAAAATTTGTTATTGTGTGATAACAATTGAGGAAGACTAAACCCTTTACGAGTACAACATCAGGTAATAGATAACTCGTATAGCTTTAGCATACGGTCAAAGTTACCTCCTGCCCTTAGAATCTGTCAAATATAGTGAATAGTTATATCCATTCGTATATGTGGTCGAAGCTGCAGTTTATACCAAGGTTAAGAAAGTTTTTACCGAATACTTATGCAGATCGTAGAGTACCTTCTATGTAGATGAAAGTCAAGAACCCAGTGTTTATGAAGAAAAACGCGTTTTTTTTAAATATATTTTTATGAAATATGCGGTCCTGCCAATACACTCTCCCGAAAAAATTGCCTCAATCTGCCTACACTGCTGTGCGGGAGTGAAATATGAAGCTAGTTTTATATTTCATAGGTACCGCCAAAATTTCAAATATATTATATAAAATAAAACCAATTTTAACAACAATGGAAATGATACACATCTTACTTTAAGCACAACAAGAAAACAAAAAGTCCAAATCACTAATCGTTCTAAGACAATAGCGTATAAAAAAGAAAACATTCGATTTTCAAAAAGTAAGCCGCCATTGGCGGTTACAAAACAATGGCGGGTTTGAAACGTCAGATTTGACAGATGATAACAATATTTTATAGAAATTTGACCCTAAAAAATATGAAAAGCATATTTTTAAAACATGTTTCGATGTTTGGTTCTGCATGGTTTTAAATTGGAATTAATTTTTAATACTTAAATTACCTATTCTATTTTCTGTATTTTATAAGATAGACAAAGAACGTTACGTATACTTGGCCTTTTTTTGTGGCTTCATTCGGATATATTTCGCATCACCTACCTATGAAATATAGTATTAAGACACTCCGCTTTCCACATACCGCCCGCCATATGCTTAACACACGCGTGTTACGTGCCCTATGTTTTATCTCGTAACACCAGAAAAAAATAAACAATACATTTTTCCGCGCTTATTATTTCACTTACTCAAAAAAATACGACAATCAAATTAGTAAAAAAAGTAGTTTATTATTTTATATCTCTTTTTTCTATACATATACAAAATATTATATTACATATGATAGAAGATATAGTTTTTTTTTTGGAAACTTATTGAAATAGTGATAAGATCAATTATGTGGTATGCTTTTCAAAATATCTAAAATGTCTGTCATTTGACATCCTTATTAGTATCTACTATTCTGTGTATCTTTTCATTGCGAATTCGCTCAGCTAAACTGACTCCGCATATATTACGAAGAGATCGCATCTTCACAGTATCCAACTTTCTTTCATTCTTCTTCTGTAATACTCACGTCATCCGGCCCTATGCTACGCTGACGTTTCGCCATCTCATTACCGGCCTTGAGGTAGTCGTGCTTTGAAGGTACCTAAATCGTATCGACCTGGAAACACAGATGGTGTGATTGGTATCCAAGTTTGTGACGTACTTACTATACAGTCAGAACACTTCCCATGATAAATGCGGTAGAGAATACAAAGCAAGGAGACGTCTCTACACAAAACCAAAGTGTCAAGCCTTTCACAGATCATGAAATTAAAATATTTTCGTTTTCTCGGCCTAGTTAGCTATAGTATAGTATTGAGATCTCATCAAAACACTTTTTCCCACGTCGAATTCTACAGGCATTACGATTACCCACCCGCACAGTGCAGGGTAGGCAGAGGGAACCTAATGTTAAGTCACTCCGTTGCCCACTTTCTGCCGAATTCTGGAGGCATTGCGTGTCGAGAGGCAAAATTCATCTCTTCGAGTGGGGATCGAACCCACAACCAGTCGGTTTTACAGTCACACTTTGTGCCCCTGCGCCACGACTGGCCTCAATGATCACTCTATTAATATAATAATAACAAGTTGTAACCCGCAACTTCGTTTACTTGGACTATAAAACGTAAAATTTCCTCAGGAATTTTGGAAAACGCTTACCTAGTGCTCCCCCACACTACCCAACACCAAAACCCTGCAAGCCAATTTTCAATGTTCTATGCCGATTAGTTCCGGCTGGACAGTGTCATACGTCTTATGTTATGTATTTATAAACTGAGTTTTAAATAATGTAAATGCGAGTTGGACTTGCCCACCAAGGCTTACTTACGTACCAATTTCAAGATGATTGAGAGACTTTATTAAAATTGACAAATTTCAAGATTCTGAGTTCGAGTTTCAAAAATTTGTGGCAGTAACAGCAGTATCTTTTAATTGCTTTGCCTTAGAAGATTGATTTTTTCACAGCTCCAAGGAACAGTAGACTTGAGTATTTGATATAAATTTTAGCTTGACCTTTTTTCTCAGGAAAGCGTGGACGTCCACGCGTTCCCGAGAAGGGAAAAAGGATCTTGACTGACGGACGGACTCACGGGCAACAAAGTGATCCTATAAGATAAGGAACCCTAAAAAAAAAATTGAAAAAACCGATCAAATGCGAGTCGGTCTCGCATACCGAGGACTCCGTACCAATTTCAGGATTATATGCCAATATGAAATATATAAAAATTGAAAAACCTAAATTTGTATTTTTATTATTACATTACGTATGCATTCGTTTTGTATGAAATGAGCTACAATTATAAGTTTGTATGAATAATGAATATTTTTCTATGAAATCTCTATCAATTTTCACTTTTATTTTGCTTAAATATTCACCTCTATTTTATTTACCTTTATAAATTTTTCCTTTATTCATACTGCAAGTTCCCACTTCTTGCCAAATTTCATACTTATAGGTCTACAGGAAGTTCATTATAAGTTTTGATTACGCGGCGAATTTCATACAAAGTAACGATGCATAAATACTCGTATTTTTTTAATTGCATTGCATTAGAAGTTTGATTTTTTCTGCGCTTCAAGGGACCGTGGTCTAGAATATTTGACATTAATTTCAGCTTGATACCTCTACGCGATCTCGAAATAAATGGTCTTGACAGGCGGACAGATAGACAAACAAAGTGATCCCAGAAGGGTTCCGCCTTTTTCTTTTTGACGTACGGAACCCTGACAAGCAAAACCAAACGCTTAAAAAATGAAATTTTCAGTAGATAATAAAATAAATCTACTGTGCTGTATCCCGCACACAGCAGGGTAGGTTAGGGAGTCTAGTGTTAAGATACTCCGTTCCCCACTTTCCTTTTTTTTAATAAATTATCTATCAATTGATAGTTGCGTAATTTAAATCTAAAATTTTAAATAATTTTATTTTACATTTAAAAAATAGCCAATGACTAATAAGGTAAAAATGATAACATTCAATATAGAATACAATATATTTAGGTCAAGTAAGATATACAATTCAATCAACGGCCACAATGGGTTATAGATATATATGTATGTACGTTGAATATATTAAGTAGTAAACAACATTTTAATATATTATACAGTATACTTAGTATGATATAAATAAGTATAATTTATATAAATGATTATAATATGATAGCTTATTCATCACCTATCTCAATTACTTACCATAAACAACAGGGAATTGGTTGGCAAGTGGACTTGGATATTGTGGAATGTTATAGATTTTCATACCATTAGGAGATGTAAGAATTCCACTCATTCCACCTAGTCCGACCATGCCGCCGATTTCACCAAATGGTTTCATTCCACTGAAGCCCCTCAAACTGCCCAACCCACCCATACCGCCCAACCTGGAAATACTTTCTCTACTATCTTCTAGTGTGTCATACGTAGGACTGACTCTATTCACATCAGCAGGTGACCTATTTGCAGTATGATCAGCTTCGTCCAAGTCATATAGACCAGCTCTGACTGCTTCTTCCGTTGGACTAGGTTTACTATATCTTACAGCTTCATGGCTTGCTTCACTGACTCCCACATTCACATATGGTGTTTTGACAGCGTCGACTACGCCGTCAACTACTCTATGGACGCCCACTATCTGACCAGGCTCGCTAGAGCGACTCACAGCATGAACAGTAATAGGGTGAACTTTTTCAGATCTGCTTCCAACATCGTATTGAGGATGGTAGTATCTTTTTTCGTCTTCCAATTGTTGTCTTCTCGTAGCAATAACAGCATCATCGTCGCCATGTATACTTTCATGTTTTGCTGAGCTAGTTTCATCAGCGTTTTTGCTAATGTCATACAATGTCTGACGTTGAGGCGTATATATTTTTTGTCGTATCTGATAAGTCACCTGTAATGGCATCGGTGGTATTTGCATAATTCGACCTCGTCGTCTCATTTCTTCTAAAGCATTTAAATCATCTTGAGGCACCGTGCTGTATTCACCAAGGCCTTGCGAGCTTCTTCCTGTCATGTGATCATTAGGAGCAACGGAGACATCTTCTACAGCACCATATCGGGACCTGTGATCCTCAGCCACTTCACGGACATTTTTCTCATGTACCGCATGGCGATGAACATTCGGCACAATACCATCTGCAACGCTCATATCTTCATTTTGCCAGTTAGCGTTCGTGAACGTACATAGTAGCAATATTAAGTAGACATACGTCATCGCAGGAATATAACTAAAACAAAAGGAAACTAGATTTAATTGAAATAATTATAATACTCTACTAGGAGCCAGTCGTGGC
>JAATLQ010031501.1:115925-127219 GCA_013421005.1 Heliconius erato x Heliconius himera
ATCGGGACCTGTGATCCTCAGCCACTTCACGGACATTTTTCTCATGTACCGCATGGCGATGAACATTCGGCACAATACCATCTGCAACGCTCATATCTTCATTTTGCCAGTTAGCGTTCGTGAACGTACATAGTAGCAATATTAAGTAGACATACGTCATCGCAGGAATATAACTAAAACAAAAGGAAACTAGATTTAATTGAAATAATTATAATACTCTACTAGGAGCCAGTCGTGGCGCAGGGGTACAAACTGTAAAATCGTTTAATTGTTTAAACCTCCCTTTCATTATGATAAATACATATACCTATATATATTTTACAAAATTTAATGTCATATATATAAAAATGCGGCGTTGAGTTCTGCCACTCAACACGCAATGCCTCCAGAATGCGGCAGAAAGTGGGGAACGGAGTGTCTTAACACTGGGTTCCCTCTGCCTACCCTGCTGTGTGCGGGATACAGCGTGAAGCTAATTTAATTTTATTTTTTTATATATAAAAATAGATAAAGAAAAAAAATAAACTCAAGGCTTCCGCTTTTTCTCACGCATCCTTTTTTCCATATAACATTATATCCAATATAAACAACAGGCCAATAACATTAATAAACAACTTATTTTAAATAAATACAAAACTAAATCCAATATGATTATTAGTCACAGCTGTCATAAATTTGAGCGTTTAATGTGACATGTATGAAACAGTTCCATTTGACATTTTTAATATTAAGTGTTCAAATTTTATAGTCATTATAACGTTTCATATTTTTATGTGTAATGCGCACGCGCACAATAGAAATACAAACGAACAAAGAAAATGGAAAAATATTCTACACCTACAAATATTATCTTATTTATTACTTTTTTGTTCACGCCGTACTCCACCTGCCTTTAACCAGAGGGAGGAAATTAAAGTAATTGATTTCATTTCATTGATCATGGGAATCGCACCCAAAATCGTTGTTATTTTATAATAATATTTTTATAGAGTAGGTAAAGAGATTGTATCCCAGTGTTAAAACACTCCGTTCTCTACAAAAGCGCTCAAAATTTATATATACATATGAATAAAACTTTTCTGTTACTAAATGAAAGACAGACAAGACACAGACGGATAACTGGACTTAGAAAGTAGAAATTTGACATATTTGGTTAGGAAGCATAGGGAAACACTAAGAGGAACAGTAAAATGGGATTTTCCATTTTACGATAACTATACTTTAATAATATAAAAAAAAATCACTTACCTTTACAGCCCTAAAGCAAGCAACTGTCGACCACAAAATAAACATAGCGTTATATACTTGTACTAATATCCGTATAAAAATATTGAGAGGCATTTTATTTATTACATATAAATATGATGTATCAAATTTGTGACTAGGACCAATCGCGAAAACTAACTTTTTAATAGAAATTCCGATTCTAATCTCTTTTACGAGGTGAACTGATAACTTCAGTTGTTTAATATAGCTGTGTTAGTTTATTTTTATTAATGTCGATATCTCTAAAGTCATTTTTAGCATGAAAATATTGGTTGGAGCTATTTCTTCGTTAAAAATAATATATATTTACTTATAACTTCACGCTGTATGCTTCATATAGAAGGATAATAAGAGGAAACCTCGCGCTAAGACCGCCCTACTTTTGTGACATTGCGTGTGGAGTGGCGGAACTCAACGCTGCGCTCAAATTTTTTAGGAATTCACCACAAATGGGTAATTTTCAGAACCTGAACAAGTACTATCTGTAGATGCTAGCTGCTAAATTTCATTATTCTAGGTCGACCGAAAATACCCTATTAATTTTGATTACTTTCATAGTGTCTTTTCTTACATTTCTGGCCGTAATACAGTCGAATTGATTGTCCTTCTTTTACAGAAATTAGGTTAAAAAGAAAGTCTGGCCTCTAAATATAGTCTAAGGTGAAAAATGACATTTATTGAAATAAACAAAGCGCGGCATTGAGTTCTGCCACTCAACACTAAAATCAAATAGTGGGCGAAAAGAGTTTGTCTGGTTGAATGTGCTGAACTCAGAAATAACAAATTCGAATTAAAAAAATAAAAAATAAGTGTTCAATTGTCTATTTATCGAGGGGGGCTATAGTAATTAAGTTAATCTCTTTACTACATGACACTGTGTCATGTGTCATACACATGTCAAGTTTCCTAAGTTTTCCACATGATAACCACTATAAATATTGAAAAATATGTAAAAAGAAAAAATAAATTTTAAAAATAATACACGCAATTTGTTTTTATTACAATACATAGATATAAAAAAGTCCTCTCTTTAAAATACATATGTTCGCTCAGTATTAGCCGCCACTTTAGTTAATAATAGTGATTTTAGAATAAAATAGCACCAATTTACGAAAATCGCTTAAGTGGCTGAAGCAAAAACTCACCTCAAAGGTTCTTATTATAAAACCGCCTGTCTTTCTGAGGGTATTTTATTTTATTGTAAAAATTTGAACTTTATGCTATCAGTAATAAGGTTTGTATTTGTATTATACGTAATGTAAGTAACATTTGAAGACATTTTAGCTTATAATATTATTGACATGTCTGAAATGACGTGAAGTATATAAAAGTATATTTTGGAAGTTAATAAAAATCTGATTGTGCAATGTTTGTATATATTAGGTGATGGAATACTTGTGTGTGTTTATTACCGTTCGAGGAAGAGCTCAATAGAGCTTGGGTCTTGCTACTTTAAAAAATCATACTTTTATATGATAAATAATTTCAATATGTTTTATTTACTATTCTTTAGATATAAAATATGTTTTAAGTATGTGACTTGTATTTTGTACGATTTGTTAAATATTTTTTTTAGCTTCACGCTATATCCCGTATCTATATACGGGATATAGCGTGACGGGCGGTCCCACGGCGGGGTCCCTAGTCTTAAGACACTCCGTTCCCCACGCACCGCCCAACTTTTGAGACATTGCGAGTCGAGACATATTCTTCTGTTATATACACACTGAATAGCCCGCAAGCATTATTTTCAACAAAAAAAAACTACTTCAATCATAATTACATAAAAAAAATATAAAGCAAAAGAAAATACCAGCACTAAAACACAAAGTAGCGCTCTGCATTCAAATTAAACACACCAAATATATTATTACGGGGCAATTCTGAAATGATAAAAGTAAATTTCTTTAAATTATAGGTGGGAAACTGGTCATCGCGATTAAAATCTTACGAATCACCCTGTCACGGAAAAAAGGCTTTTGCGGCCTCTGTTATAAAACCTATGGAATTTACAGTGAAATAAAACATGAAAATATTATGACACGGCATTGTTCCCATAAAAAGGCTTATCGATACATCTTGAGTTGTCGGCTTGTACTGACAGGAAGGTCCAAACCCCGCCCTTAAGATTTCAAAAGCAGCGATTGGCTGGGAAGCGACGCACGCGCAACCTAATAACCATATTTGTGTTATGCAAAGTGGAACCAGTCGAGAAAATTATAATTTAAAAATATACTAAGCTGACTTTAAATATAAATATTTATAATTCGATGCTGTCGTGGCATAGTGGCACAGCGTCTGATTGTGTACTCTGTGGTTGTGAGTTCGATTATTATTTGGGGGAATGGATTATTTTCATTTGGTCACATTGGTGAATAGATCAAAGCGTGGTATCGTGTTCCACCACATCTTACATATGTATACTCGAATTAAGGCATAGAGATATCTTTTTTTTGTTTTTTTTGTAACTTCACGCTGTATTCCGTATATTGCGTATTGAGTATTCCAGAGGCGGCAAATGAAGATAGTTTACAGTTAACCGCCGTCCACTGTACCGCGAAGAGGTCTTCATACTAATAAATATCTATCGACCGTCGTTGTGGAAATTCTTGATGCAATGAGCTTGTGTCCAATGTCCAAAAGTGGGCAAACAAAAGGCTGAGATGATAAAACATATCCTCCAGTGGAAGAAATGGAATTCGAACCCACAGTCATCATCGTTTGTGCCATCGAAATGCTCCAATTACATCCTTTCCTTTTTTATATTTATTATGATTATGAACTTTAAAAACATTAATTTAAGACAAGAGAGAGAAACTTTTGACCTTTATGCAAGCAATTATCATAACTGTAGTTAGAATGTACCACTTTTAAAGCGATCGCATTCGATTAAATTGTATACTATTTAAATTTTAAGTGATATTTTAAAAATTTAATTTTTTAAATTACTATTGAAAAGACTAAATTTGAGAGATGTCCCGAAATGGAAGAATTTAAGTAAATATTATCAGTCAAAAAATCCCTGAATTCTTTATTTTACGTACCTGCATATAGGATTTATAATTTTTTTTAAAATTCGACATATAAGGAAATGCATCGTAATTTTGTTATTGTATAAAAATAGTAGTAGTACAGTTATCTAAGAAAAGTCTACATTAAATGTTCTTTTTTTTTCAGTTTTAGTTTTTATATTTTAGTTTAGGCGTTTTGGAATTACAATAAAACTTACTTATCAAGATGGGCAACTTTTGCCCCTAATAATATAGTCGGTCTCTTAAAGTTTCATGTCAAGTGTTCCGGGTGCTCGATTTATAAATTGCTCATCATATTAAACAATTTTGTTTGTGCTAATTCCCGATTTACAGCACAGATCGACTGCAGCGCCACCTACCGGGTCCAATCATATTTTCAATGAAATAATCATCATAATCATCATATCTCGCCACAAACATACAAAAGGATAAATAAAAAAAATCATTTTGATATTATGTATTTTTATATTATAAATTTATTTTGTGACCGCAACAGTCGTAAGTTTGATCCCCGCTCGGGACTTATAAATTATTTTCTTTTGCTTACTAAAATAAATTTAAACGTGGCGCTGAATTCCGACTCGCAATCTCTCGAATTCACGCGAAAAGTGGAGATCAGAGTGTCTTGACACTAGAATCTCTTCGCCTACCTATATGTTATAAGTAATAGGTATGCGGGATACAGCGTGAACCTGAAAAAATACCCAACCCAGTTGTAAACATTTTATAGTTGCGATATTAATACAAAAGTAATTGAAAGCGAAGATTGACGTACTTATCGTAAATCCATTCGACTTGCATTAACACAAAAGTATCTAAAATGTTCTTACATTTGAAAGAATCATTAAAAATTGGTGAACGCTAATGTATTTATGATATAATACATTTGTGCTTTAATTTTTGTATAAACAATTTTGACTTTTTAATGTAAGTTTTTCCCGCATTTAAATAGGTAAGCAAAGAAAATCTATGCAAATGTTATAAATAAAATATTTTTTTAAAGCTTCACACTATATCCTACATTTAGTATTATTTTATTATTATTTTTTTTTATTTTATTTTTATTTACACAGAGTTCCCTCTGTTAAGAAACTCAGATCCCTACTTTCCGGTGAATTATTCTGGGCGTTACGTATTGAGTGGCGGAACTCGCCGGGCGTTTGCCTTAGTGCCAGAGCGAAGAAATGAAAATATTCATAAATAATAATTCGCTCCTCCGAGTAGGGATCGAACCCTCAATCATCGCGTTGCAGTCACACCCTTGTGCTCCTGCGTCACGACGGGCTCCTCTCATTATAAAACTAAAGAGTTTTTTCATTGAACGCGCTAATGTCAGAAATGCGTCACTATGGCCTCAAATGTACAATATATAACCTTTCTTATATAATCTATATTTACTAAAGTTCAAGTTTTACTTAAATACACTACCTATTATAAAAAAATAAAAAAATCAATATCAAGGTGATCGTTGTACAGCGGCCCAGTGCCGAATAAGCACGATGCGACGGTTGTGGATTCTGTTACCACTAGGGGAAATGAGTAATAAGATAAACCGCGGCGTTAAGTTCCGCCTTAACACTAGGTTCCCTCAGCAGTTAAATGTGGGATACAGCGAAATACGAAGCTATAAAATTATCCATATAATATAATCCATCGAGCAAGCCCCTCTGTTCATACATTACGGTAGCTAAAAATACTTCGCTATTTGTAGACCACTCAAGATCTAAGTGCGCGTTCTTATCTCGCGGAGGAACTTTGAAAAAACATGGCGCCATAGCATCGGCCCCTTTGATATCACACATGAGTGTTAGTGTGTTTTTGTAATGCCAAACTTTAAATAATATTGTAAGGAATTTGGATATGGAATATTTAGACACTACATAAAAGCGGCACAGTGTCTGACTGTAAAGGACCGATGTGGATTCGATTTGGACTTGGGGGACACTAAGGCTCGTTTTATACTTTGCTGTATTTTTCCTTCTTCCACTTTCTCCCTTATTTTCGAGATATTGTGTGTTGAGTAGAAGAACTCAGCGCTTTGCATTGTTATCAAAGCGAAAAAATGAAAATGACTTGAAGGAATCACCAAATGTGAATTGAACCTAAAATCATCGCGTTCACAGTCTGACGGCCTTCCTTTTCCTACTTTCAGGAACAAAATGAATATAAAAACGTGAATTTAAAGTAGACCGAGTTTAAAACAATCAATAACATATTCAAATCCAATTTAAACTTCATTAAAGGATATTGCCATCTGAAGTGGGTGACAGATAATGTATTCGGCGCGAAGTGTCAAACACTCTAGCAGCAATAATATTCAAATGTGTTTCATATCCGCTTGCGCTCGCGAGAGTAAACAGTTGAGGACCAATTGTTAGACGTTCTGGGGCTATAATACTTATGTGTTTGTTTTGTTCACGCTTTATTCCGCATATACCCGGGTAAGGGAACCTAGTGTTAAGACACTCCGTTCCCCACGCACCGCCCGATTTTCGAGACATTATCTGTTAAATGTAAATTAAAATGTCTAAATTGTAAATTAAAATAATTAATTAGGTACTTATAAAACGCGAAATAGCTATTTACAAAAATCATAACAGTTCCCAGTAGGTAAGCTCTTCCCAATATTGATTTGAATGGTAGTGATACAGGGTGTTCATCCAAGCGCCGCCACTCGGCGGTATTGGTCGCGCTGACCCGTGACTGATGCGGCACTTTCCTTTATTACTTACTTGCGGAGTGTGTTTTAGGAGATATGTGCTTTTTTTCGTCTTCCTATGTACATTTATCTCTAGGTACAGTACGGTAGACGAGTCGTGACCTCCACGAAGTTGAGCTTACTAAACTTTTGCGCATTTTACGCTCGCGCTCGGGAAGATAATAATCAAAAGTAAGAAAACTTAACATCAAATCTGCAATCTGCAGCTAATTTCAGGACAGCCACGACTCGTAGACCGTACTGTATATATTGAGTTATATAAATCGAGACCTTGTCTACGACAGACATCAAAACACAAATATCATCCACACGTATGTATGGATACGTGGCAATTCACTACTTTGCGGTTTCGTAGGAACTTCCTTCCACGCGCCACGGAACTGTGTGATCACTTACCATCAGGTGACCCGAACACTCATTTGCATTGTCCTTTTTCAAAAAAAAAGACGAGCGCTTGACAGAAAAATGCTAATGGTTTATCATTCTTTCCTTTATATGTTTGTATGTAGTTACTAAATTTATAGAAAAAATTAAACGTAAAGTATCGAATTATATTGCTTACATTTTTTCTGTTACTTAAAGTAGGTTTTCAACTAAGACAAAATTGTCTCTAAACGTAAAAACAGTATTAATTTACTGTTTTTTTATATTTTTGGCGTCACGCTGTATCTCGCACACAGCAAGACAGGCAGAGCGAAGAAAATAGAAATATTAAATATTTAAATTCATCGAGTGGGAACTAAACCCACAATTTTTGTGCCACTGCGCCACGACTGGCCTCATTTAGTAATATGTTTAGGTTTATAACACTGACCGCTACGCATATGGTCGGGTCGCGTGCGCACGCGCCATTCCATACAACTGTTGTTAATTACACGATGAGAGGGACGACATGCGAGCTGCGACTCGTATGATCGGTGTGGGTGATTAAAACATGATTATGTAGCTTTAATTGGAAAATTATGCCAGTAGCGCAGTGGAAGCGTTTGAGTGTACAAGCGGTGGTTGTGGATTCGATCCCCACTAAGGAATACATGATATTTTTTTAAATTCTTACTGTGTTGTTCATCTAGCAGGATCGACAAGAGGTAGTGTTTATACCTAATATCCTTTTTGTCGAGACTTTGCTTGTGAGTAATGGAATACGAAACAAAGAAAAATGAAAATATCAAATAGTTAATTCCCTCGAATAGGAAATGGAACCCACAATCGTCGCGACTTCACCCGCTGTGCCACTGCGCCACAACGGCCCCTATTTTTTGCATTAAATCACAATATCTCGGGGCAATTCCTACCAAATGAGTTTGTTATTAGTACCGATAGAATGCGACGCTACGGCGCGAGCACATCGCCCACTCAGCCGTGCGGCACCCTAATAGATGTTGACAAAACCATTGTTGGAATTTTTCGAAGAGTATTGTTTTTAACAAACTATTTAAAATATTGTGATTTTTTTTTAATTTTTTTTTGTTTAGGGGTTTTTTATGGGCATAGACGGGCTATAAATGATTGTTTTTTTTAGTGTTCATCCATTGTTTATCGCTTTCGGTGATTAGTTTGATATTAGACATTAATGGTATTGTACTTTTATTAGTGAATATTCAAATTAAAAACTATGTGTATTAAATTATTAATCATGTTGTCTTCTTAGAAAGCAGTGTTGCTTTTAATTAGGGCGCCATTTAGTATATAATTGTGAATGTTAGTATTATTTTAATGTAAAAATGTATGTCCTGTTAGTGACCTAAACAAATAAATAAATAAATAAAAAAGAGATAAAAGAGAGAGAGAGAGAGAGAGAGAGAGGTCGTGGCGCAGCGGCACGAGGTGTGACTGCAAAACCGACTGGTTGTGGGTTCGATCCCCACTCGAGGAGATGAAATATTTACTTAAATTTATATTTCCATTTCTTCGCTCTGGGGTCGAGGTTAAGCGCGGCGTTGAGTTCTGCCACTCAACACGCAATGCCTCCAGAATTCGGCAGAAAGTGGGGAACGGAGTGTCTTAACACTAGGTTCCCTCTGCCTACCCTGCTGTGTGCGGGATATAGCGTGAAGCTAATTTAATTTTATTTTTTAAAAAAGAGATTGTCGCGGTATAGCGGCACAGCGTCTGACTGTAATCGCGACCGCTGTACTCAGGATACACAGCGACTTACTACTCTACTCTACTCTACTTTTCGTCTTTTTATATGCAGGTACGAGTATTTCTCACTGTTCACGAAACAACTAAATGATAAGGCCTATTATTTATTGATATAACTTTTTCTTAATTGTATATTTTAAAATATTTTTTTTATCTTTACATTATGTTAGTTAGGATATAACGTTTACGTCTACTACACACCGCGAGTTTTTCGAGACATTTCGTATTCAGTGGCGAATCACCATCAAGCTTTGTCTTATAACCAGAACGATCAAATGAAAATAATTAATTTCTCCGAGTGGGAATAGAATCTACAATCGTTGCGTTTACAGGTACAACGGCCAAATACATCTTTAACTATTATAATATATTATAAGGCTAGTCATGGCGCAGGGGCACAAAGTGTGAAGGTAAACGCGACTGGTTGTGGGTTCGATCCCCACTCGAGGAAATAAGATATTTATTTACATTTATATTTTCATTTCTTCGCTCTGGTGTCGAGGCTGAGCACGGCATTGAGTTCCGCCACTCAACACGGAATGCCTCCAGAACTCGGCGGAAAGTGGGAAACGGAGTGTCTTAACACTAGGTTCCCTCTGTCTACCCTGTTGTATGCGGGATACAGCGTGAAGCTATCATCATCATATATTATAACATATTAACAAACAACTTTTAACCCTTACGTTTCGTAGGATATATGTAATAACAGTCAGTCAGTCCGTCCGTGGATTACGCATCAATTAGCTGATTGCTGTTACCCTTCCGTACTGAACACAGCTAATGCATTGTTTGGGATTTTAAATAAATTGTTATTACCAGTTTGATGTATTAAAAAATCTATACCCTATACTAATATTATAAAGCTGAAAAGTTTGGTTGTTTGAACTCTCTAATCTCAGGAACTACAGGTTCGAATTAAAAACAATCGTGTTGAACCATTTATTGAGGTAAGTTGGATACGTTAATTGTTTCAATTTAATCCACTGTACCTGTGGTTAAAGTTATCGCTCACTATTAGAATGTGAAATATCTACACAACAAGTAGTTATTAGTTCCTTCTAATTTTTTTTCTTTTAAAATTTTTAAAAAATTGTTAGAATAATAGTGAAAAATTAATGTTTTTGAAATTTGTTTCTCTGCACATTATTTAACAAATAGCATTCTCTCTTACCAAATAATCTCAGCTTAATAAATGTTCATATTCAAATACCGCTACGTTCTAATTTTTATACGTTTTCTAAAAAACGGTTTTTCTTTCCTAAAAAATAAATAAAATCAAATCAAGTAGGTAGAGGGAATCTAGTGTTAAGACATTTCGTTCCCCACTTTCCGCTGATTTTTTCGCGGCATTGTGTGTTAGATTTCGTGCCAAATCCACGCCAAGGTTTTGTCTTGGCACCAGAGCTAAGAAATGAAAATATTCATAAATAATATTTAATTTCGTCGAGTAGGTATCGAACCCACAACCGTTGAGTTACAGCCACACACTTCTGCCCCTGGGCCAAGACGGCCATTTTGATGTAGCTCTATAGTCTACAAGAAAGACTTAATTGACTCTACCAATGAATAGATATAAGCTTTATCGTATTTTAGAAACAATACATTCTTAGTGATAATAACAGAAATATTTAAATATTGTTTTATAAGTTCGTTATAAATATCTCGCATACAGTAGAGTAGCAAGGAGAACTTAGTGTTAAGACACTCTGTTCCTCACTCTAATTTATAGACATTGCGTGTTGTGTGGCCGTGATTACATTCATCTGTGCAACTGCACCATAAGAGCCTCAAATATTACAAATATAAATATTTCTCGAGTGAAAATCAAGCCTCGTATACATTGAGATATTTTCCAATTGCCCTTCAATGCGTTGGAATTCGTTAATAAATATATATTAGGGTCATACTCAGAAAAGTGTACATTTTCGAATTCGTAACGTAACTGATGAGTAACAATACTGATAATATTTGTTACGAAACTGATGTCATAAGGCATTATTCACAACAAAACAAGGATGTTATATGAATAAAAGTAGTTTTTTTTATTTTGTTTTTTTTTAACAAATCAAAAATTTAAAAATTTAATCGTTGATTTAACAGATTATAAATGTAAAAAGTAAACATAACAAAGT
>JAATLQ010031502.1:0-11297 GCA_013421005.1 Heliconius erato x Heliconius himera
GGAGCGTATCTTTAGACTGGTAAATCTAATAATAACAGGCCTGGCAGAATCTTTCTTGGTACCAAGTCTATGACAAGACTCAATTGATGCAGACTTAACTTCGGGCAACTTCATATGCCTGGATAATATTTCTATTGTCTTCTGCAAAATATCCTCATCTTTCTCCTCCTTAATGCCATGGAATAGAAGCACCTTTCGCCTCGAGTGGGTCTCCAAGCGGTCGATATTCAGTATAACCAGCTCAACTTGTGACTTTAATAGGCCGAGTGTCTTCCACACAAAAGCCTTAAATGTATGAAAATCTGAATATGGAGATATTTTTCATAGACAGAGAAAAAGTAGTCCACAGCCTTGAAATAGTCATATATTTTTAGAGTAACTCTATAATTACAAATTATATTAGATCTTTAAAAACTATTAGATTCTGGAGGCGTCGCGTGCTGACTGGCAGAATCCAACGCCACGCTTTGCTTCATTACCAGAGCGAAGAAATCAGAATATTAAATATTTAATTCCCCCTCATGGGAATCGAACCCACAACTGTCGTACGTTTGTGCTCCTGCGCTACGATGGCTTCACAAACATATTTTATTAGATAATACCCGCAAACAATTTAATGCTTAAGAAAACGTACTGCCAAGTTGTAAGCATGAACATATCGTAAATACAAGGATCTGAAAGGCGTTACTGAACGTAGAACGCTGCAATAAATAGTACGGTAGAATAGAATATGACGCCTTTTGGGATTACAATGACTTAAAATATATTATTTTATGTTTAACATTTGTTATAGTATTTATTATAAGAGTTGAAAATTTCTGTACTTTCTAAACAGATATCAATTTTTTGTACTTATATATATTCTATACTAGTATTACTTACTAATTGTAGCTCGGACAGTGAGTGGAAACGAGTTTTAATGGATAACTCCCGAATATGGATCGCAAGTGGACGCAGTAGCTCTACCTCAAGTACTACTCCCAGCTCTACTACCTGCAACGCGATGGAAACCTGCATGGTGAATTAGCTAAGTTAACTAAACTTCTTAGGCCAGTCGTGGCGCAGCGGTACGAGGTGTGACTGTAAGACCGACTGGTTGTGGGTTCGATCCCCACTCGAGGAGATGAAATATTCACTTAAATTTATATTTCCGTTTCTTCACTCTGGTGTCGAGGTTAAGCGCGGCGTTGAGTTGATACCAGAAAGTGGGGAACGGAGTGTTTTAACACTAGGTTCCCTCTGCCACCCTGTTGTGTGAGGGATACAGTTTGAAGCTGATTTTATTTTTGAACTAAACTATAAAATTAAAATCGCGATTTTAAGATGTGTTTGGTTAAATTCTATGATAAATATTTGCGTTTTTATATTAGCAACTTAATTAAATTGCGTGGAATAAAACGTTAGGTGGCCTAACAATAGAGGGAATGTGAGGAAATTTCTGTATATACTTTTGATTTTTTAGATCTTTTGTGGTTTCAGATTAATTTTCTAACAAAAGGTATCCTGAAGGTCCTTTCTAAAATTATCTTCAAAGGCTTGAAATATCTACGCCTTATTGTGTAAGGAAGTTTGACGATGAAAACATTGTTAAAATGTTATTATCATAATATCATAGGTCTTATTGTAACTTTTTTAAGCAAGAATGGCTATACTCTTAAGTATTATATTTAAAAAAAATCTTTTACTTTGTTAGAACGCCTCTTTGACGGCTTCCAAGTGGCGCAGGTTCAAATCCTCTTACGTTCAAATATTAATACGATCCTAAAAGAATATTTTTCTTTCTTAAGTATGGAATAACACTAAAAGTGTTGAGAATATTTTTTCTTTTCTTAATTTTTTTTTGTTCTCAACCTACTGCCCAATTTTCGAGACGCTACGTTCTATCGCTGCATGGGTGGCAAAACTCAGTCAGCGCTTTGGACTAGCAAAAGGGGAATTTGTTTTATTTTTATTACATATTGGTTTGTTTCTATGACGCCTAAGTGACTTAATTTCGTCAAAAACAAATTTGTATATCGGACAAATCTATATGTATATTTTTAATTTGATCGTGCTTTTAATGGATATATAAATAGTAGTATTACAACATTAATAATTAAATATTCAACATTTATATATTTTGAGCTTTTTCTCGCATATAATTAAAAAAAAGAATAAGCTAGCCTTGCCTCGTCTTGCCAAAAATAATTCTTTCCTCTCATAATTTATATTATCAAAAATAATAAAAAAATATATAAGCAATAAAAAATATCAAATTTGACAAGACAAATCATTTTCTTCAATCACCACAAAGTAAATTTCAACTTTCACACAACCACAAACATTACTAGGAAGTAACAAGAACTGACTTCTAACTTCTAAGTCCTGTTATGAAAGTTTATTCCTGCCTAAATAATGTAAGTTAAGACTCCTCAAAACTTTAAGCCACGTTCTAACAACTTTGAAGTTTATTATGATATTCATATGTATAACCTATGTTGCCATAGAATTGATATAAAAATAGATTTTTTGGTTTTTTATACATATATATTTCTAAAAAAAAACAACTTCACGCAGCAAGGTAAGCAGAGTAGTGTTAAGATAATCCCTTTCCTTATACTATAATATATAATACATAAATAGATAAAAACATTTAAAAAACGCTTTTTTCATCAAGGCATATTAATAAAACGAATGTAATGAGCACAAACTCGCTATAATTACTAGTAGTATCTGAGGCCGGTCGTGGCGCAGCGGCACGAGGTGTGACTGCAATACCGACTGGTTGTGGGTTCGATCCCCACTCGAGGAGATGAAATTCCAAAATTCGGCAGAAAGTGGGGAACGGAGTGTCTTAACACTAGGTTCCCTCTGCCTACCCTGCTGTGTGCGGGATACAGCGTGAAGCTAATTTAATTTTATTTTTTTTTTGTATCTGATCAGAAGATCTCTCGAATTGGTAACAACCAACTTTTTATGCTGGAGACTCTTAGAGCTTTTTTGTTTACAATAGTATAATACCGTTAAGGGAAAACAACATGACCATTTTTCATAAGTCAGAATCGCGCCCATGATTTTTTTTTCATTATCAACGAGAAGTTTAAAATAAATGCATACTTCCAAGAACGCACCAGGTGAAACGTAACTTGGGTGCAATAATATTCACTTTTAAATATTTTCAAACATTTTTAAAGTGTTATTTCGCACTTAGGAAAGAAAAATACTTATTTAGAAAATGTATAAAACTTTGAACGTTGCAGGATTCGAATCCGCGCTTCCCAGAAACCAACCAGGTCGGTATAATATTCATTTTTATCAACATGTCAAGATTTGTGAAACGTAAATTAAGGGTTAGGTATTGCCATAGGGATTGAACTTGTAATCAATAAAGGTATTTTTTCATCTTCACGTTGTATCCCGCACAAAGACTGAGGATTCCAGATCCTCTGTGTTAAGACTAAGTTAGTCCGTTCTCACCATGACACTTCCGTACTCCACTTTCCGCCAAATTGTGGAGATATTGCGTGTTGAGTGGCAGAACTCAACGCCGCGCTTGGCCTTGTTAAGAAAGCGAAGAAATGAAAATATTAAATATTTCATTTCTTTGAGTGAAAATCGAATCTAATACCTGTCTCATTTACAGTCGCACATTTGTACCGCTGTATCAGGTTAGATGCTTTCCAATTATGAATCAATGTCATAAAAATTGTATTATTTTTTCTGAAATGTAAATATAATTATTCTCCTTAGACATTGAGCCCATAACCCTCAAGTTTGCGCCAGGATGGCCTTAATAATATAATAAAATTACATAATTATAATATTATCATATACATAATACTCGAGGCGAGGCCAGTTGTGGCGCGGGGGCACAAAGTTTGACTGAAACACTACTGGTTGTGGGTTCGATTCCCACTCGAGGAAATAAAATATTTATTTAAATTTGTATTTTCATTTCTTCGTTCTGGTGTCGGGGCAAAGCACGGCGTTGAATCCCGCCACTCAACTCGCAATGCCTCCAGAATTAGGCGGAAAGTGGAAAACAGAGTGTCGTAATACTAGGTTCCTTTTATCTACTCTGCTGTGTGCGGGATACAGCGTGAAGCTTATTATTATAAGACTCGTACATCAAAAAAATAGTTCCTCTAATAGCTAATTATATCGTTCTTGCTAGTTCACTCGACAGGTAATGAGGAAACTGATACTTTGCAGAAAGTAAACCTTCCTTTCAAGCAGAAGCTGTAAAAGTTCAGTGAAACCACCAAGGAACTTTATAGCAGGGGCGTATTTAAATATTTTTATTCAAAATTGTTAAATAACTTTCCAACCCTTAATTAGTCTTTTGAAATCTGAAGAAATAAGCTTATTATAACAGAATGAATGGAATGAAAATTATTATTAAATTTTGATGAAACTATTTAACAAAGTTATTTTTATTCATTAAAAATAACTTCAACTTTTTGAAAACTATTTTTAATTTTGATAGAAATAAGATATATTCGTAAATATTGATTAAAAAATGTCAATTACAATTATTTTGAAAGTGAGGAACGGAAGGGCCTCAATAGGCCGTCGTGGCGCAGAGGCACAAGGGTGTGACTGTAACGCGACGTTGTAAGTTCGATCCCCGCTTGAGGGAATTAATTAATATATATATTTTTAATCTTCGCTCCGACACCAAAGCAAAAAGCCCGGCGTTGAGTTCCGCCACTCGATACACAATGCCTCGAAAAAATCGGCTCCAAATGCGGAATGGACTGTCTTAACACTAGGTTCCCTGTGCCTACCCTACCTGCCTGTATGCAAGATACAGCGCGTGAAGCTTTTTTATTTTTTTATTATAATATTAGAAAGGACTCGCTATTTTTGGAATCAGTCCAAGTACTATATCCAATTAAGCTTTATGTTCTTATCTATAAGTAATATATATTTTATACATCTGTGACAAGTTTTGTATTTAGCATTTATCTGTATATTCTGTAAGAAATATCCAATTAGAGCTACGACTATTTGTCCTATCCTAGTATACATTTTTTGCGATCTAATTCTAAGAATAAGAAAAATTCTAAGAATTAACTTGATATGTTCTAAAGGTATCATGTACGTGGTATGACTATGAAGCCGAAGTGGCGCAGTGGGACAGCGTCTGTCTTAAAACACGATGGTTGAGAATTGAACTGCCACTCCGAGGAATGATTATATATTATTTTGAACTTCAAGCAACTTTGAGCAGGGTAGGAAGAGGGAACATGTTAACCTAGTGTTAAGATAATCCATTCCCCTTTAAGAAACTCAGCTCCCCTCTTTCCACCGAATTCTGAACGCTTTGTTCCGTTATCAGAGGGAGTAAATAAAAATTAAAAAAAATCTTACCTGGAATGGGGGTAGAACTCACAACCTTCGCGTTTACAGTCACACGATTGTGCGTCTGCGCCATGACAGCCTCTAAATGATTATATGTTTTTTTATTCCTCACACTGTCGGCGTTAAGTTCCGCCATTCAACTTAGTGCGGAAATCAGAAGATGGAATGACTTATAACTAAATTCGCATTAACATATTCTACATAATAATATGCACATATTTTATAAGCTTACATAATAACCTTTCACACAGCGCTAGCGTTGAGATTATTAATCTGCGCAGAATTCACCAGGTCTCGAGTGACACGTTGCATTCGATAGAAACACCTGGTACGCAGCCACCGCATTGAAATGACTATATTAAATTATATGATTGGATTTTGATGTACGGGTAAAGTGAAATATTCTAATATGTTCCTTTGTGGTCGTTTTTAAAAATTACAATGACAATTTATTATTTATAGTAATTTTTTTATCAGCTACACGCTGTATCCCGCACACGGCAGGGTTGGCAGGGGGAACGTAGTGTTAAGACACTCCGTTCCACACTTTCTGCCAAATTCCGGATGCATTGCGTATTGAGTGGCAGAATTCAACGCCGCGCTATAGTAAAATTAAGTAAAATATTAAATTACACAATATAAACATCGATATTTTTAGGTTTTGTGAAGTAAAGTGCGTCAAATTTATATTTAATATGTCTTTGCAAACCGGCATATTTCAGACTAAATGGAAAAAAGTGAGAGTAGTGCCAATTAACAATGCAAGGAGCATGCATTGCTTATCTGTCCCTTTTTCACTTTAAACAGAGTTTGTACATTTAACAACATGGCTTCGTTCCCTTTCAGTGAACATATACCAATTTAGTTGATCTCACAGGAATTATAAAAGAGGTTTTGGACTATCTGAATTGTGAACTTTTCAATTGGTGTCAGCACAATAAAATAAATCTTAATCTAACCAACCAAAAAAAGTATTTCAGTACAGTATCACCCAAAATAACATTAAGAAACTTATGCAAATGTTCGATCTGGGTTTATTACTTTCAAAACTATTTGAGGCCGGTCGTGGCGCAGGGGCACAAAGTGTGACTGTAAAATGGATTGGTTGTGTGTTCGATTCCCATTCGAGGAAGTGAAATATTTATTTACATTTATATTTTCGTTTCTTCGTTCTGGTGTCGAGGTAAAGGGTGGCGTTGAGTTCCGCCACTCAACACGCAATGCCTCCAAAACTCGGCGGCAAGTGGAGAACGGAGTCTTAACACTAGGTTCCCTCTGCCTACCCTGCTTTGAGCGGGATACAGCGTAAAAAAAAACTACTACGGTTTGTTTTAAGAAACATTAAATGGTTACGTGATAACATGTTTGGATACTGCGATACACATCTCTTGTAAGTAGTATCTTAGAATATTGTTCAGTACTATGGAATCCCCACTTTACGAGTCATTCTCTACTAATAGAACGAATACAACAAAGGTTCTTGCGGTATCTACCGTTTTCGAACGGCATTTCAAAAAGGAAACTACCAATACTTATTGTAAACATTTAATTTTTTTTCGAATGGTTTCCCTAAAAGAACATAGAAGACGGTTAGATATATTTTTAGTTTCTGAAATTTTCACCAACGAAATTCACTGCCCTCAGTTACTTAATGTAATATACGTGTACCAGTGCGATATCCCCGTAATAAAGCGTGCATGCTGTATCCACTTTAAAAGATGGTGCATTTAGTCTTAAGTTTCATTTTGTATTTCTTTTCTTTGTCACTGTGTAATATTATCATCAACTAGTGGATCTAATAAATAAATAAACAAATTAACCCTACTTTACTTATCACCCCGAAAAACAGTGTTTGGATCAAACTCTTATTACTATTACTACTACTACTAACGTAGGGGTAGTCAGACAGAACGGAACGCCAAACACTAAGGTCTCTATATACCTCTTTCGCCTCGTCCACTGTCATCAAACTCTTATGTTCCTAGATTTTGCAAGTTGGTTAAAGAATACAGTAACCTGTTTGACATTAAACTGATTCCACTAACAAGATGCGATTAGTATTGACTAAAGTCCTATCATCCAAAAAATGTGTTTAGTTTAACATTCTTTTAATTTTTTTTTACTTTAGATTCGCTCTTATGTAGCATGATGTATCCGGCTGTAAGTTTTTGTTACAGCTACTTTTAGTCTCCGTGTATTATTTATCTCATTTTTTTCTCATGATGTAAACAAGCGTTGGTGGATCAATAAATAAATAAATTTATTAATCCTTAAGTAGCTCAATTTGACCCACCTCCCAGTGCCCGATTGAGCTGAAATTTGGATTATAACATCAGTTCTGATGTCAATGAAAAAACATATCAATATTGTTATTGTTGTTAATCCACAATACCCGCTGTAACAAAATAGTGGATAACAAACTTTTCACAACCTAAATAAAGGTGGTGGATTTGTAAAATACAATATACAATAAAAAAGATTTTTTTAATTAATATTTTGTTTTAACTCTCCGAATGGAGATTTTCGACATAAGGTTTTCTCGATTTGCTCTGTTATATGGAGGTTATAATATGAAGCAACAATCATAAAGGTTAGAGAAGTGACAATTTTATTTGCTTATTCCATATGTAGCAGAGTAAGTAGAGGGAACTTAGTGTTTTTGAAACATTTTCTAAATGTTAAATGACGGAACGTAATGCCACATTTTAATTTATCTTATAACCAGAGCGAAGAAATGAAAATTTTTAATATGTGAAACGATTATATTTATATCTATATTCAATTTTATTACAATGCCAAAATGACGAAACAAAATAACAAGAGCGTATGTAAAATATCCAAAAGTATCGTATTTAAATAGTGCTACAATACAATTTCTTCATTATGTCTATATACAAAACAGTTTATATGAAAAAGCTCCTTAAAAGCTTATATCAAGAAATATATTCCTTAGCTTGCTGTAAACAACATCGTTCGTAAACCTTTTTAATACGCCTGTAGACACCATTAGTCTGATGGATCATTTCGCTCACGTAATAAGAATAAAATTATATCACTTAGCGTTGAATAAATGTTTGATATTACTTCAATCCATTACTTGTATTATTATGTTTTGAATTTGTGTGGAAATATACACAGATTTTTCATTTTTAATATTTTTTTGTTTTTTTTATCGTATAGCAGAGTATTTCGAAGGAAACTAGACGTAAAACACTTTGTGCTCTACTTTCTGCTCAATTTTAGAGACATTGAAGGGCGAAATACAACGCCGTGTTTTTTTTACCAAAGCAGAAAAATGTTTTTTTTTTTTTGTTTTTGGAAAACTTTAAGCAAAGTATTTTCGTAAAATCTTTTACCAGGCTAGACAATTCGAGATTTTGACTTTACATTTAATTACTGCTTTAATAAAAACTGATGAAAATCATGAATTTGATTCGCATCCATTTGTCATTAATATAATGGGAGCAAATGAGTATTAATAACAGTTTTTTCTGCCTTTACTATTATTTAAGTATATCAAGTAAATAATATTGAATCTTTATCATGATCATTATCCCAACCTTTTAATCATAGACCTGCCTTAAGTATTTCCACTCAGATCGATCCCACACATCGGATAGTTAAATATAATAGTTTTTGTAATTAATTCGTGGATAATTTTTAATATAAACAGAATAAATCTTCTTGTACAATTTGGAACGAGTGCGGAAGTTTTTGGAAATACATGTCGAATTTCATCAAATGAGTTTTGAATTATGACACGAAGTTCTAAATTTTTATTTTATTACAATGTTAATAAAGTTACTTCCCACCTGTTTGAAATGCATTATTGTAAAACCCAAATATTGCGCGTTTTCTTTTTTAAATAAAAAAATATTTTCATATAAACATCGAATGACATACAAAATCATTATTCATATTGAAATGTACTGTAAAAATATGTATTGAATTATAACATTTTCTTTAAGCATCTGCATACACAGCACGTTTTCGAGCTGTCTTTCGAGTTGACTGTATGTAGGTCAAACAATAATGCCTCGTCGGTGATTATTTAGTACTCGTCTATTGGATTATTATTTTCGATTATATAACTACAAGATCTAATACTTGAGGCCGGTCGTGGCGCAGCGGCACGAGGTGTGACTGCAAAACCGACTGGTTGTGGGTTCGATCCCCACTCGAGGAGATAAAATATTTACTTAAATTTATATTTTCATTTCTTCGCTCTGGTGTCGAGGTTAAGCGCGGCGTTGAGTTCTGCCTCTCAACACGCAATGCCTCCAGATTTCGGCAGAAAATGGGGAACGGAGTGTCTTAACACTAGGTTCCCTCTGCCTACCCTGCTGTGTGCGGGATACAGCGTAAAGCTAAAAAAGATCTAATACAAGATCATTGTTTTGTTTAGCTTTACGCTGTATACCGCATATAACTAGGTATGATTTTTTTGTATTTTTTTTCGTTTTAGTTTCACGCCGCATCTCACATATAACAGGGGAGCGTAGTTTTAAGACACTCTATTGCCCACCTTTCGCCGAATTTTTGACCCATTTTTGTGTATACAGGCCAGAAGCGTCTGGGCTCCTTTTACGGTAGCAGCATATAGGGTAAAATATTTAAAATCCGTACCTATAGAAATTAATCAAGAGACCTCAACGGTTTAGACGTAGGATTTTTTTTCTCATTTCACAATATTTATCCATACTGTATGTTGTGTGACGCAGGTACCAATAACGAAACACACGCTACTACAAAAATACTACTAAGCGTTGCCGATCTGCCACTTTTCATTCTTTCTTATTTTTTATTTTTTTTTATTAATTATTTTGTTTGAAATAATAACTTTGTTGATTGGAAAACTTGATTTTTTTCTGGACTTCAAGGGACCATAGATTTAAATATATGATATTAATTTCAGATGGATATATTAACACGATCTTGATATAAATAGTCTTGACAGACCACAATCTGATCCTAAAAGAGTTCTGTTTTTACTCTTTTAAACAGTGAACTAAAAAAGATAAATTTAGCTTTATATATTTGATTTAAATTACTCTAATTGAGATATGAACACATTACCATCACTTTCATACAAGTACCACAGTGGACACAATGCCGTTCATTAAATAAAATCTATTTTATCTTCCACAATTTCTTCACAGCCAATGGCAATAATAATAATTCACATTAGCACGTCCCGAGTAAAGGTAGCCGTGGCTTGTACAATGATTTATGGGCAAGTGGAATTGTAAGGAGATACTGATAGTACTTTATCATATAATTTACGAAGCTAGCTTTTTCTGGATAGATGTTTTGCAGGTACTTTTATATTGTGGCGTTATAGATATGCTTACTATACTTTATTATAAGACTAGCTGACCCACGCGGCTTCGCCCGCTTGTTCTATACGAATATTTATTATATATGTGTTTGAAATTATTTTCAGTTTTCGGTAGGATTAGTAAGGAAATATAAGCCTAAATAATCAATGTAAGCCGATAAAGAATAATAAGTAAGCATAAGTAATTAAAGTGAATAAACAAAATAAGTAAAGACTAAAAAAATATATTAAAGTAAAACTAGCTTCACTTTCTATCACTATTTTAATGATACTTAAATATTATTATTATTTTTCTTTTCTGTTCACGCATATATATATATATATATATATATATATATATATATATATATATATATATATATATATATATATATATATATACGAATTATATAATATGAGGCAATGGAATCAGGATCCGGCGTTCTTGTTGAAAATTAGAAATTATTCAAAAATATTTAAAAAAGTATGTATCCAGGCTAAGTCTATATATATAAGGGAAAAAATTTTGAAATCTAGTAATAAAATTAAAGCTACATGGGATGCTATTACGACTGTAACTGGGAGATCTAGAGCTGTCAGTGAACCTATTAAATTAAAAGTAAACAGTGTAATTTTA
>JAATLQ010031504.1:0-11303 GCA_013421005.1 Heliconius erato x Heliconius himera
ACCGATCTATCAGATTGTAACAAATTATCATCGCTTGATACGGCACAACGTAAACATTGGACTTGAACTGATTACATCAATGACAACCTATCATAATATAACATTAGAAGGAAAATACTGAAACGGGATGGCCGATACGAATGTGAACGAGTTAGAAAAGGTCCATAGTATTTATATATTTGGTCTAAAACTGTCGTCGGCCATCCATTCGCGTGAAAGAGCACGAAGACGAGAAGCGATCAGAAACCGGCGTCCGACTCACATCGCTACCGGCTTGGTACTATTCTATTCGAGGAGTTCCACCGCTGTATATCCGATTCCGACCAAAAGAAATAAATTTATCTATATATATATATATATATATATATATATATATATATATATATATATATATATATATATATATATATATATATATATATATGTATGTAGGCACTATATGTTATATAGTATGCGTGAGTACTATGCAATGACGTCATTTCATTCACGAAACACCCGCAAATCTTTCATTGAGGTCGGCCATCTCTAAATGTAGGCTAGTCATGCGATAAACACCTGCATCGGGTCAATGACATTCTTATTGGAAATTTTTGTGTATTATATATGTATAATGTTATTTCTTATGTTAATTTTAAATATAATTATTTTAAATTTTAAATAAATGTCTATTGTGGTCTAAAAGAGAAAGAACTAAAAATAAGTTAAGAGTGTAGGTACTAAGATATAGAATATATTATACATAGATTTATATTAGGTACCTATATATTTCTTACAATAAAAACATTTTTAGGATATTATTATGAAGTTAATATTTCCATTTACTTTAGTAACTAAATTACTGAAATAAATATACATATTTTACGGCATACCCACCTACTATTATAATTTCGGAGGGAAAAGCGAACTTACTATTGCCGTTCTTTCATTTGCAATCAATCGCTGTCCCACTGCGCCACGACAGGCTTAATTTTCAATAATAAAAATTATTCGTCCACGAAAACTGCCAAACAAAATTAACAACTTTTGGTGAGGTGCCATTTCCTTATTTTTTTAAGTTTTCTATGACTATTGGTATTGGTGGTCCATCATCAAATGTCCTGATCCTCAATTTTTATATATTAACAAGAAATTAAGGAAATTAATATCGCGCTCGACAAGTTTTGCTATAACGTCTGTTAAAGTGGTACTAAGGGTCTACGTCAGGTGATTCATTCAAAATCAATTATAATTTATAGCCTAACCTTACAGTTAACATCGAAAAAGAATCATTTAAATCCCTCCAGTAGTATAAAAGTACATAGACGTTTACTGTTTTATTATATAAAAATCAACTTCACGCTGTATCCCGCACACAGTAAGGTAGGCAGAAGGAACCTAGTGTTAAGACACTCCGTTCCCCACTTTCTGCCGAATTCTAGAGGCATTACGTGTTGAGTGGCAGAACTCAACGCCGCGCTTTGCCGTGACAACAGCGCGAAAAAATGGAAATATAAATTTGAGTAAATATTTCATCTCCTCGAGTGGGGATCGAACCCAACCCAACAACCAGTCGGTTTTACAGTCACACTTTGTGCCACTGCGCCACGACTGGCCTCAATATATTATACTATATATTATAGATAGATAAATAAATAACTTTATTATATATACATAGAGGTCGGTCGGAGGAAACTGATTTAATTCGTTTTTTTTTCAGCTTCACGCTGTATTCCGCACACAACAGAGTAGGCAGAGGAAACCTAGTTCCTAGGAACTGATATTCCCATATTAAAATGTTAAAATAATAATAAAATTTAAAATAACTTATCTTTGGCGTGTCTATGTATATTTCTAAGTAGTATGTAGATCCTTAAAGGATCTTTATTCAACGCACATACTTGACATACATCTTTCGGTACAGTTGATTCAAAGAATTCCTTTGAATGTGCTTCAGACAACAATATACTTATCTGTGTTTCAATAGTAGATTGATTCCAGGCAAAGTCAATGCAAGGGTTGATTAGGGGTTCGATTCCCACTTAAAACTGACATATTCGACTTATTTCCATTACCGGATAAAAAATTAGATTTCGGTACCCAATATGTTTCAAAATTGTGTTTTGAATAAATTAAAGAACGTAGTGCTCTAACATTAGATATCCTGTATCTATATTATGTCGATTTGTTTAATATTAAGGTACTAATGAAATCAAATTAAAATCTTTGTGTTTATGGAGGAGCTTTTTAATAATATACCAAGGTAAATGAAAATATTCTAAATGAAAAGAAGATTACCTAACCTACGAAAATACGAAACATATTTTCTTTGCTTTAGAGAATATTCACTTTATATTACTTTTTTTTGTCTAAATAAACTAATTAAAACCTGCATGGTTAGTGCTCTATGAGAGAGGCTTATATTCAACAGAGAGAAAATATAGTCTAAAAAACTAATTAAATACGACTTTAAGTCGTAGCTATCTACTATGCCAATATAATGAAAAAAATGTAATTACATACTATACGTAGCAGTATTATTAAAACTTTTTTTTCCCGACTGCTAAGGAAGGGTTATGTTTTTCGCGCGTATCTTGTATGTATGTAATATTCTTTATTACCTCGTATCTCCAGAACCCCTGAACGGATTTACATATTTGAGGTGTCGTTAGATTCGTATTAGCAGCCCAAGTGTTCTTAGATAGGTGGCGTTAATAAAAAATAATCATGGCGGCTGTGGTACGCCATTGAACGAAGTGAAAAAAAAAAATTTCGTTCCGAATACTACAATATGGGTATCAAATTAAAGAGCACAATTTCAAAATTTCAAAAAGGTATATCATGATTATCATTACCATAATAAATTCTAACAAAAAAATGAAAAATAAAAAAATATTTGTAAAAACAAAATCCCCGACTGCATAAAACTAGAAGAAAATAAACAAGCCCAATACTTTATTAGGATTAACAGTCGGGACCTATAAGCAATTCTTCAATCAATAAAATCTTTACCAGGAACGGCGTATAATTTAAAGAGGTCCCGACTGTTAATCCTAATAAACTATTGGGCTTGTTTATTTTCTTCTAGTTTTATGCAGTCGGGGATTTTGTTTTTACAAATATTTTTTTTTATATGTATGAAGGGCCGTCGTGGCGCAGTGGCACGTAGGTGTAACTGTAATGCGATAGTTGTGGGTTCGATCCCCACTCGAGGGAATGAAATATTATTTATTATTATAATGGCTCTGGCATCAAGGCAAGAGCCCGACGTCGAGTTCCGCCATTCAATGCCACGAAAAAAAATCAATAGAAAAAAATTGATAGTCTTAACACTAGGTTCCCTCTGCCTACCATGATGTGTACGAGATACAACGTACAGCTGATTTGTTATGTAAAAATGTATAAAAGACATTTCAATATTTTTCTTTAAAAAAAATAAACGGAAACAACACCATGTTGATCAACTGTAGTGTGTTTGTGGCACTTCCATCTGCTACGACCAGATGGGACGCTGTCGATGTCAGATACATGTGCGAAACGTAACGGGTAACCATATCATTCCCCTCGAATATTGAAATTAGAACTGAAAACGGTAAAATAAATTTATTATGAAATCTACTTAGCAAAAATATTTAAGTAGAACAAAGAAAAGTTTAATTAATTACCAATTTTGCGAAGACTCTGAGTACTTAGGTACATATTTTTTATGTTATTTCTCTAAGGGGCCGTCGTAACGCAGCGACGCAATCGTGCGATTGAAAACGCAATAGTTTTAGGTTCTTGTCTCGTTCGGGGGAATGGAATATTTAATATTTTCATTTCCTCGTTAACGAGGCATAACGCGGCGTTGAGTTGCGGCGCTCAACACGCAATGCTTCGAGAAGTCGGCGAAATCCCTTAGAAATTAGATGCTATATGAAAAAAAAAAACAATTATATGTAACACATACACGCAAGCACTTCATTCAATTGAAGTGATTTCCCCGGTATGTCAAATAAAAAAGCATGTAGTTTAAGTTAAAACGCGAAATTGGGATAAAAATAGAAGATCAGAATGCTTCAACATTAGATTTCCTTTACTTCCTTCGTTGGAAAAGAATAATTTGAAATAAATACACACAATATTCAAAGTTCAGGCGAAAAATGGAAAAAAAAGAGTTTTGGCATTAGAGTCTCCCCTGCTATGTACAGGACAGGTGCAAAGCTTGAAGCTGAAAATTTGTCGATGCCATACAAAGTTAATAGTAAATTTAATAAACCGGACAAGTGCGAGTCGGGGTCGCCCACCGAGGGCTTCGTATAATAATTGGCGATTTCGAGCTTTTTTCTGAAATTCAAGCCTGGCTTAGCCAGAGCACTTTTATCTGATTTTGCCTAGTTTTTAAGACTATTATTTATTAGGATTTGAACACAAATGTATAGTTTTCAGATTTTTTCCTAAACTAGTACTACCTGTAGATGCAAGCTGCCAAATTTCATAAGTCTAGGCCAACCGGAAGTACCTAATTAATTTTCTTTATGTGTCGAAATACGCGTTTTTTTTTGCAATATAAATAAACTGCCTTATCTTTTGTTTAAATAAATGTAGAAATACATTTTTTACAGGAAATCATGGGACTGTAGATCTAAGTATATGTAATGTCAACTCGATATCTCCAAGCGTTCCTGAGATAAAGGCTCTTGACAGACACACAGACAAACAAACTGACAACAAAGTGATCCTATAAGGGTTCCTTTTTTCTTAAAAAAGTAAGAAACCCTAAAAATGTTATGATATTAAAACAACAATACATTTATTGTAAGGACGTAGGTTCCCAAATTGTTTAAAATTAAAATTAAAGCAGGTAATAGAGACAAAATTTGCAACATAAGTCCTTTACAATATAACGCAGCTGCGATATACGTTAGAGATAAGCTTCCATTAGTACTCCTTATAAAAACAAGATGGCGTTACTAGTATTGAAAAATAAAAATCTTATTTCTCAGTATACTAAGCGGATGGCCGTCTGTTATTTATAACTAGTGACGATTAAATATCAGCACTAATATATAAATAATAAAGTCTATATTACAATAACACAATTTTATCACATTTCATTCGTTTTGTAAAGTTGTTGTGATTATAGTGTACTGTGACTTAGCGAGTCGACTCACTGACCTTGGCGCAAAAAGTGGAAACGATTTCGATTCCAATGCTATGTTTTATTACTAACTTACTAAGAGAATATTAATAAAGCAACATCCATTCTGAGAATTAAATAATTCTTAACGGAATAGATAATTTAATAGAAATTTAACTTAACTTCTAAAGTTTTCTGTCAATATCGGTAATTTTAATTTATAATGCCAGAAATGCCACTGAAGCCAGTCGTGGCGCAGCGGCACGAGGTGTGACTGTAAAACCGACTGGTTGTGGGTTCGATCCTCACTCCAGAAGATGAAATATTTACTTAAATGTATATTTCCATTTCTTCGCTCTGGTGTCGAGGTTAAGCGCGGCGTTGAGTTCTGCCACTCAACACGCAATGCCTCCAGAATTCGGCAGAAAGTGGGGAACGGAGTGTAACTAACGTGAAATAAAGGTGAAAATAACTTTTTTAAATCAATGAGATACCTAAGTACCTAACCTAACATACGTTATGTTTCGAAACTGCACGTGGTATTTTCATTACATCACTGATATTTACATGTAACTGAATTAATTGGGTAAGTAAGTAACTACCTATGGAATATTTTAAATTAAATCAACTCAGCTTCACGCTCTATCCCGCACACAGCAGGGTAGGCAGAGGGAACCTAGTGTTAAGACACTCCGTTCCCCACTTTCCGCCGAGTTCTGGAGACGTTGCATGTTGAGTGGCCGAACTCAATGCCACGCTTAACCTCGACACCAGAGCGAAGAAATAAAAATATAAATGTAAATAAATATTAATTATTATTTCATTTCCTCGAGTGGGGATCGAACCCACAACCAGTCGATTTTACAGTCACACTTTTTGCCTCTGCGCCACATTAAAATCCTTTACACAAATATATTTCTTCAAAGTTAAAGTCCCGTCCACAATATCTTATAAATTTATATAAATAATAGAGGATAGATAGCTTTAGCATTAGTCACATTAAATATTACTCTAAGTTTACAATATCATATTTATATGTGAACACGGTGAATCCGTTTTTAATTAACCAACAATACGGAAATAGATATAACATACATAATATATACCTATTAACGACTCCAATCCCTTATTATTAGAGCAGAATTCAATTAAATTTTATTATGAGATTTTTTTTTATATTAAAATATATATTCTTATAGAGCTAAAAATAATCAGCTTCACGCTGTATCCCGCACACAGCAGGATAGGCAGAGGAAATCTAGTGTTAAGACACTCCGTTCCCCACTTTCTGCTGAATTCTGGAGGCATTACGTGTTGAGGAGGCAGAACTCAACGCCGCGCTTTGAATCGGCACCAGAGCGAAGAAATGGAAATATAAATTTAACTAAATATATCATCTCCTCGAGTGGGTATCGAACCCACAACCAATCGATTTACAGCCACACTTTGCCCCTGTGCCCCTGCGCCACGACTGGCTAGAGCTAGAGCTCAAAAAATATATAATAATTATTATTATTAAATATTTTTATATGAAAGAAAATTTGATTACCAAAAATGCATTTCATATTTTGTAACTTTAACATATTGCCAACATTAATATACGCTCGAGCAATTTTTGAATAAACAAATTCACAGCATGCAGTCTGCCGCAACCACTTTACTCCGAAACAACCTCTATTACTACTACACAAGGCTTATATTGCTCTAACGCATCCACACTTTGTTATTAAACGCTCACGATGGGATCCTGGGATAAAAAATGAACCCCGAACGCAAAGCCCCCGGCACGTCCGCTAGTCCCTTAGTACTTTTTATACGACAGCCCTAAAATTTTAGGCTTTTTGTATTACCGTATACTTTGGCCGTTGCACCCCTTGCTATGGAAATGGCGGTTTAGTAACCGAAAAAGGGACAGTAGGGCTGTATTCATCGTTTACTTTTACGCTTTAGGGAATAGTTTGGCTGTGTTGGTTTTTTGTAACGATATTTTACAATGAGAATATTTTTATGGCAAGTCTGCTCAAAATTTGTTAGAATGTTAAGCTAGGTATGATTAATAAAAATCGGGCAAGTGTGAGTTGGAGACGCGCATGTATGATTCCGTAGCATTATCTTTATAAACGATAAAAAAAATCACATTTGTTGTATGCTTTGCTTTGCTCCTATACAACAAATTACCCAAAATTATTTTTTATTCTGATTTCTAGTATTTGTTGTTCATACAGCAACAGAAATATAACATCTGTGGAAATTTCAGCTGTCTATTCAATTAGCTTATGAGATAAAACCCGATGACAGGTCGACAGAAAGAGATAGGGCGGAGAGCGGAATGTTAGTAATAGGGTCCCGTTTTACCATTTGGGTACGAAATTCTAAAAATAAAAATTTTGGGACCTTAAGACTGCTATTAATTTTAGTAAATTAACGGACAACAGGATAGAGTCCATTTTTTTAACATATTACCTATATTCATATAACTTTGATACTATTTTATGATGTAATCATCATCACTTACATCACTTGGTCTATCTATCAACAGGATACATCGTGAAGCCAAAAAAAAATCATTTTTGACTTATACTCTTCTTTTCTTCTATTCTTGCATAAACGACTATATAATAAAACAATATATTAATTAATAATTTTAAAATTAGAGAATTATTGATTGGGTTATATTTAGACCTAATAAGCACTCATTTATTTAGAAAACGTATAAAAATTTTGAACGTAGCGGGACTCGAAACCCGCGCCTCCTGGAAATCGACCAGGCGCTCTGACCGCTAAGCGATACGTTCTCATCGAGCTACGTCGAAATTTTTATACGCTTGTTACAACTTATTTATGTTGTTAGCATATCTGTAGGGAGCGGTAGCTCGATGAGAACGTATGGCTTAGCGGCTTAGCGCCTGGTCGGTTTCCAGGAGGCGCGGGTTCGAGTCCCGCTACGTTCAAAATTTTTATACGTTTTCTAAATAAGTATTTTTCTTTCTTAAGTGTGGAGTAACACTTTAAAAATGTTTAAAAATAACTAATAAGTACTCTGTTGTTCGTTTTATAATAATTCTTTATTAAAAAAAAATGATTCAGAAATCTCATAATATGTTCTGTTTTATTATATACTCACACACGAATTGCTTAATGGTATCCAAATAAAATACGAACTTACTTGCATTATCATTAACAAAATATTGTGACAAAATTAGAACACGCTCGTATATACTGTATTGTGATAACGATAATTGATAACGAAGCCACAGAAAAGTCACTTATTTAAATATGATTTAGCTTGTTTAATATAATTTTTATTTGTGAACATTTTATAATAATAATAATATATTGTTTTTTTTCCAGTTTTTTCAATGTCTTATAGCATGTCTCCCTTATAGCAGGGTAGACAAAGGGAGTCTAGTGTTAAGACACTCTGCTGAGTGCTGAGAATTCGGCGGAACCGAATTTTGGGGGCATTGCGTGTTGAGTTGCGGAACTCAATGCCGCGATTTGCCTGTACATCAGAGCGGAGAAATGAGAATATTAAATATTTCATTTCCTCAGATGGAAATCGAACCTGTATGATAATACTTTGTATGATATAATAGAAAAGATAATAATACGAATTTACTATACGCTTAAGATATGATTAAGCCACAATGATAATAAGAATTAGAAATAGCTGCGCCACGTTTTCCCGACTGTTAAAACCAAAACAGATGAAACGAGATCTAACGATATGGGCAGAAAAAAATGTAAATAAAAACTTTGTTTTTCTATACTTACCTTACTTGTTAGATCTTCACTAAGTATAAAATATGAATTTTCAAAAAAAATTACATTGTGGATGGTAATATGTCAAAAATAATTGAACTTGGACGACGTTTTTGGATATTACTTTATAATTACACTTTCAGATTTTTTAGTTTTATTAGGATATGTAAAATTTTTGTGAAAATAGAATAGAAAATTAATACAAAACTTGAAAGCATTAATAAGTGCCTATGTAACGTGACCAGACGTGACATTTTTCGCTTACATAAGCGTCCCGGTGTCCCGAAACAGGTACAAATGTACCGTTTTTGGGAATCGCACGTAAATTTGATTACTCGAAACAAGTTTTTTTTTTTGCTATTATCGCTAATTATATACGATATTTAAAAAAAATACGAATGCTATTCGCAAAACAACAAAACCACGTCTCTAAAAAAACGAAAACCACCCAAAAATATCCGATTTTTAACCGAATGGAAAATGGCCAGGTTATCTATATAGTACAATAATTAAATAGTTTAGAATTTTATACATATATTCATTTACATATAAATTTGTTGGCTTGTAAACCAATACGCAAAAAAAGGCGGCACCGAATCCATTTTGCCGAGGATAAAATGCTTAAATGAGATAGGCATCTGTCAAATGGTTCCAGGAGGGCTACAAAAGTATTTTATGTTAGCGTTTAACGTTTCCATAGGGTGTTTTAATAATATTTTATAAATGTTTTTTTAAGTTATAGGCGTCATTATAAAGAACTAATCATTTATTATATTTTTTATAATAATATGTACTCTATCAACCAATATTTGTCGAGAATAATTAAAATTATAATATTAATAAGTAATTTTGACACAGGTACAGTATTAGATTTCAATTAATTTGATCAATTGTAAAATTGGTAAATATTTGGTTCGATTGTATATTTAATATTAATAAGTAATTTTGACACAGGTACAGTATTAGATTTCACTTAATTAAATCAATTGTAAAATTGGTAAATATTTGGTTCGATTGTATATTTATGTTACATTAGTTTGGTAAGATAAGCTGCGGCGTTAAGTTACGCTAATTAACATTCAAGCTCTCTTCGAAATGTTAGAACACAATAAACACAGAGTGATATAGCACTAGTTTATACGTGAATAGATATTGTATATTATTTTATTTATGTATAAACTCGTTCATGAAAAATGAGATGCGATAATATATTGTCTAGTCACTACTTTTTGGAATCCCTTTGAATTTAACTGTGTTTTAAATTGATTGGATGCCAATTAGATATATATTTTGCAATTTATATAGTGTGCAATTATGAACGTAATATCAGTTCATAAATTACAAATGTGGGTTGGTGGGTAATGCTCCACTATCGTGTTATATTCAGAACAACGTAATGCCTTCTTTTAAATATCACCTTTTTCTGCGTCATATCAATATTGAAATAGAATTATAATATAGCAATATATTAACATAAAAACAAGACAAATTGTAAAATACATTGATCAAATAAAACAATACTATATACTTATAAATCTATAATTATTAATCGACGAGTTTTATCAGCCGCGTTCACGTTTCAATTGTGTAAGTAAAACTCCACGGCTAATCACAACAATGAAACGGCCACATCTAAACGTAAATTAAAAAGAGGGAGCCAAGCACGTGGCTTCTATCAAAACAACAGAGCCGATTGGCGTGGTGACGTTCCACCCCGGTGATATGTATGCTGTATTACCTAAATGCCTTATGTACACCGCTAGTTACTACTCCATGACCACTCAGTGGAGCTCAGTGTGTACTGCATTGCAACGGAAAATATGCGTGTTTACCAAAGTCGTTTCGGTGGAACGGTGTCGTGTTGCGTCACGCTTAAGGAAATTGATAGTGCCGAGGTCGACGTGACTAACGTTATTGTGGACTTTGCTTATTATTTTTGTGATGGTTTATTAGATTTTATTATTTGTGACAGTGTTAGTGTGATTTGAGATACAGAGAAATCTAGTTTTTCCGTTTTCTATATCTCTCACTGAGACCTAATTACGGTACAACGCTACACGTAAGCTGTGTCCGATATAACCTTGTTGTGATGAGTAAGTATATTTTTTTTCGTTCAATAAGTTATATGCTAATAATAAAACGTTATAGTGTTTTAATTAGGCTAAATTATTAAATGTAAGATACATATATAAGACCAAAATTAATTTGAAAATAAAGCAACAATACAAGTAAAAATATAAGTAGTAATAATATCGAACGTCAGAACGAGGTTGGTTATACAAGATGGCGGCGAGTGGGGAGAGGGCGCCCAGTTGGCCAGGTGCTGCCGCCGCGTCGAGTTCGGCGCTACAGCTAACTAAATAGGTACGCAGAGCAGAGTTGTACATTTAGAACGTTCACAATGGCTACCGCGAAAGACACGTCCACTTTCTTTCTGGAGGCAGAT
>JAATLQ010031505.1:0-11304 GCA_013421005.1 Heliconius erato x Heliconius himera
TATAAGGTAATTATTTAATTTTTAGTTATTTAATTTTTTTTTTTTGTTTTTATATTTTAAAATTGCACTAGCCCGTTTCTCTTAAGACTAATTACTTTCTCCAAGGGTTGTCTGTAAGAGATTGCTATCAGCAATAAGACCGCCTTTGCACGCTCTGGAATTATTTTAAGATTGTTCTCTATTTTTTTATCTGTAACAGCTTTGTGTGCAATAAAGTTTTTCTATCTATCTATCTATCTATCTATACCCGCGAACGACTCTGACAGTCATTGCCATCTGCTTTTGCGTAGAATGGCGAGAGTGCCGGCCATCATGTCCATCGTCCACACAGGGGCATACAGAGCCATGGAACGCAGGATTTCTACGTACAACCGCCTACAGGCGACGCTCAGGCCCCCCAAATTGAGAAGCAACGTTGAAAGTCCCGCCCTTTGCGCCCATTAATTTGGGCGCCAGCCAACCAGCTTGAAGTGCTGCCTGAATTCCCTTCGATTGTCGAACACCAATCCCAGATACTTCATGGTGGACAGCTATCCGGGCTCGTTGACCACGATGTGTGATCTCAGCGACGGCGCACGTCGGGGGCTATGAAACACCATGGACTTCGACTTGTTTAGGGCCACTCCAGGCCCAAGCAACGGATGCGGTTGCCGTGGCAATCAACGTAGCTTCCCTATGCGAGCTTCCCCGGGTTGCGAGTTATGGGCGTGTCATCCGCATAACACATTAAATCGGCGCCCAACGGGAGTTCGCCTCTCAGCAACCAGTCGTAACCAATGTTCCACGGAAGCGGTCCCAAGACTGAACCCTCTGGAATACCGCACGAAAGAGGTGCCGACCGGCACCGTCACGTCCCTGATAGATAACGTATCTACCCACAAGGTAAGTCTCTACTGTACGGCGGAGGTACGAAGGCACGTGATGGTATTTCAGAGCCTCCCGAATACAACACCAGGGTAGGGTGCAGAATGCGTTGGATATGTCTGGGACACCGTCATCTCCACCAGGGCCCTCACGCGCATGATGGCGTCTATGGTGGAGCACCCCCGACGAAAACCAAATTGTTTGTCGTCCTGGTTCGGCCCCTCTCTGCATAAGCTGGCTGACGAGGCGATCTGCGACAATGCGCTCAAAAACGTTTGCCCGCTTCGTCGAGCAGCACTATGGGCCAATAATCGGACGGCGAGGCCGCGGGGCGCCCCTTCTTTCTGAGCAGGACCAACTGAAACTGACCCTGCTCGAGACATGCTGTAAAGAGCCCCTTCAGCTGGGGTTTATGTCCTTCAGAGCAAGGACGAAAGCTCGACCAGGAACTTCGTCGGGTCCGTGTACTGTGTTCTTAGCCCGGAGTCGCGACACGGTGGCTTTCATCTCTGTTTGCGTTACCTCGGGGACAGACATATCAAATCTGGGCCGAGGCACTGGTTACTTAAGTGAAAGATCCGAAGGTGAAAGCCTCCAAGAGGAAGTATAACCGAGTATACTCAAAATGGCAAAGTGCCAGGCCAAGTTCCAAGCATATCGCTAAAATCAGCGAGAAGAAAAAAAACAATTGTAATTGTCCTTATGAGACCAGTTGTACGCGGGGCGGGGCACAAATGCCTGTAAACGCGACTGGTTGTGGGTCCGATCCCCACTCGAGGAAATGAAATATTTATTTAAATTTAAATTTTCATTTCTTTGTTCTCCGTTAAAAAAGCGCGGCGTCTAGTTACACACAATTTCTACAGAATTTGGCGGAACGTGGATAACTGAATATCTTAACACTGCCTTCTCTGATGTGTCCAGGATACAGCGTGAAACTGATTTGTATTTTTATTAAGGCAGAAGGCAGGGAACAGTATGTCTTGTGTTCTTCTCTGTACCTAATAATACCTCTACTATTTTTATTTCAGCTTAATGCTGTATCTCATACATAGCAGGGAAGAGAGAACCTGGGAACCTAGTATTCAGATGCTCCATTCAATTCGGCTTAAGTGGCGGAGCTCAACGAGGCAAAGCGTGGCGTTGACCTCCGCCCATTAACACGCAATGTCTCCAGAATCCGGCGGAAAATTTGGAAGGGAGTTTCTTAATATTATGTTCCCTAGGTTCTCCCTATCTACCCTGCTATGTGCGGGATATAGCGTGAAGTTAAAAAAAATGGAAGAATAAAAAAAATGCTAAGTAAAATCATTTTGGAACATGAAATGCTACGTTCAAATTTTTATACCCTTAATTATTCTTTGAAAAATGTAAAAATAATAACACTATCTTATATATAGTATTTTTCTTTTCATAATTATAATTATCGAAGGCCAGTCGTAGCACAGCGGCACGAGGTGTGACTGTAAAACCGACTGGTTGTGGGTTCGATCCCCACGCGAGGAGATGAAATATTTACTTAAATTTATATTTCCATTTCTTCACTCTGGTGTCGAGAATAAGTGCGGCGTTGAGTTCTGCCACTCATCACGCAATGCCTCTAGAATTCGGCAGAAAGTGGGGAACGGAGTGTCTTAACAATAGGTTCCCTCTGTCTACCCTGCTATGTGCGGGATATAGCGTGAAGCTGACTTATTTATTTATTTTATAATTATAACTACAGGAATTGACAATGTATTTTTTTTTCATTTTATTAAAATCATCTCAGCCCTTCGATGTGTAAGTCACTGGTGCTCCTAAGGCATTGTACCTATTTTTTTTAACTTTCAATTTTCAAATTTTGAGAAAAAATTGTTTAGAAACCGCTTTGATGTTTTTTTTAAAAGAATTTCAATTGTTATTGTTTTATTAACGCTTAAAATAATTTAAAGGAACCTTACTTGGTTTAGCCTGAACTGCCACCAGACACTGAAAAAAAAAATTCACTCTAAGCTCTCTCTCTGTCTCCTTTGTGATAAAATATATAAGTGATCATCTGGTTAATCAATATGCATCGTTGGGTTACTTCAAGAAAAAAAAAGAAAAAAAAATCTTACCAACACCAAAAATAAAGCAATGGTTTTCATCTTGAAGGTTGTACTAAGGTTACACAAAACTCCTTCGTTATTTATACTCGAACAGAACACAACTGAAAGTAAAACAATTGAACGCTGAGTAAACACATGTGCACTGATGTATATATATATTCCTTGTTACCAATTTATATACTAGTGTTTTTATTCAACTTCCTCCTTTTTTAATTATAACCGACTCTGGCGACTCTTGCTAACTGAGCAGCGTATACGGGGGTAATATAATAAACATAAATTTATGTATGTATGTATGTTCTTATGTTTGTTCCTATGTGGTGATAGAGTAGACCAAACGCGTTGGCCGATTTTAATTGTCTTAACCCTGAAAGTGTCTTAAAAACAAAATTTTTTAGAGTGTCAATAAATTATGTACTTGACATAATTCATCGTTGAATATCGTTGAATCGTTGGAAATCGTTGGTATTCAAAATTATTCCTTTTTCATGGTAATTAAATTTACGTAGATCGCCCGTGTGGAGAACACATTTCTCTTTTTTTTATTGAAAAGACCCCGTGCAGTTCCTACGAAACCGCACAGTAGTGGAGTGGTATTATAGCTTGTGATGTTCTGTACGGTTAGAACATTCGGCGGCAGGTAATATATATAAGGGCAGGTAATAAGGTCTAACATCTTTCCAGAACACTCCCCGTGACAAATGCGGTAGAGAATGCACAGAGAAGAGACGTCTCTATGCAAAACCAAAGTGTTAAGCGTTTCACAGAAGAACGGCTCTAAGTTGTATATCAAATGGTTTAAACTGATATTGATGAGACCAGTACTCCATATCAGACAGAAGGCTGAATCTTAAACAGGGCCAGTCGGTATTTTAGCGTGAAGCACCGTCTCGCTCTGCCGATGACCCCCCGTTTCTTCGTGATCGCGATATTGGCAGTCACTCAAAACATTAAGGCTCAATATGCTGATACTGGGCACTGCTGTTAGATAGATAAATAGACTCTTGAACATAAATTATGTTGAGGCCGGTCGTTGCGCAGCGGCACGAGGTGTGACTGTGAAACCGACTGGTTGTGGGTTCGATCCCCACTCGAGGAGATGAAATATTTACTTAAATTTATATTTCCATTTCTTCGCTCTGGTGTCGAGGTTAAGCGCGGCGTTGAGTTCTGCCACTCTACACGCAATGCCTCCAGAATCCGGCAGAAAGTGGGGAACGGAGTGTCTTAACACTAGGTTCCCTCTGCCTACCCTACTGTGTGCGGGATACAGCGTGGAGCTAATTTAATTTTTATTTTTTAACATAAATTATGACTCATTTTGTTAGTAACAATAAAAAGCTTAAATGTCTATGTTAGTATTTAAGTTACTACTCCATCCCACTCGAAATGGAGCAACAATGGTTTACGTATACACAATCTAATCTATTAGAAATCATATTTAGGATGCTGTTGGAGCTACCCCGCAGTCTTTGTATTAGGAGCCACATCTTTTGCGCATAGTAAGTAGCGAAAAAACAGTTAACTCGGGCTGTCGCGAACATCCCCGACGCGCTACAGAAAGGAGGCAGCCCCAGCAACATTCTAAATGCTTCATTGTATTGAATCCAAAGGGCGCTGTAAGATTTTTGTGAATACCTGGCCCACAGACTCGATAAATAAAAACTTGTACAGTAGGCTCTAAACAATGTAATTTTAACACTAGTCGAGCAGCGTGCAAACTTGCGAGCCAGCATATTCACCCTCACTGACAACGCCCTTTGTTCTCTTTCAATATCGGCATCGTCTTTAAGGTCGGGTGTCAACACATGTCCAAGATACTTAAATTGGAACACTCGTTTGAGCTTATTACCGTTGAGCAAGATTAATGGTGTTAATTGGTGCTTTACCCCCCGCCCCAAAAACCATCATTACACTTTTTTTGTCATTGTAGATCAGACCGTGTCTTCCTGCATGAGCCTCACATATTGCTATCAGCTTCCTAAGGCCACAAATTGAAGCACTTAACAGTACCATATCGTCGGCATAACTTAAGTTATTCATACAAATGCCATCTATATAACAACCCAGCCTAGTGCTGCCAAGCTCGCCAAGTAGCTCGTTTACGTACAAGTTAAAGAGAGTTGGAGAACTTAAACCTCCCTGTCTTACCCCACACTCCAACCTATACGGACGTGATAAAACTCCTGCCCACCGAACATAGTTGACTTGGCTTCTGTACCAGTACTTGAAAATGTTAATAAGTTCAGACGGCATGTTGGCTTGCTCCATCTTTCCCCACAAAATATCATACGATACCAAGTCAAATGCCTTGGAAAGATCTAAAAAACAGGCATAAATTGGAGTTTTTCTCTTAAGAATGCTGTAACATACTATAGTGTGTTACAGCATTCTTAAAACCCAAAACAGCACTTTCCGTAGACGATCCAGGTCGAAAACCAAATTGGTTGTCGTGCAAGTTGATGTATTTATTTAGTTGTGTTAAACATGCTGTCCAATACCTTAGAGATGACTGTAGCCAGAGAGATTGGCCAATAGTTGGCCTTATCAGGTAGATCACCTGTTTTGTTTTTCGCAATAGGCACAACGAACGTCTTCATCATCTCGGCCGGCATAAAACTATGACTCAAACATACGTTGTAAAACTTAGCAAGAATTTCTGACAGTCGTGGGCCGGCGTATTTAAGATGCTCAATGATGAGACCATCATGCCCTGGAGATTTACCTTTCGTCATATGTAAGATAACTTGTGTGACTTCATGTGATTTAAATTCAATCCCCATTTCTCTGTTGACCTCAACATTAAGCAACGATAGAGAAGGCCCCCGCGGTGAGCTTACATAAAAGTGGTCCATAAATTTATGGCATACTTACGTAGAAAGTTTCCAATCGTCTTCTCTATTGAAATTAGCCGTTCATATTAAGATTCTTACGATCCACACTTTGAGCCAAATTCTGGAGGTATTGCGTGTAGATGCAGCGCTTTGCCTCGTTACCAGAGCGAGAATATGAAAATATTTAATATTTAATTCCCCCGAGTAAGAATTGCACTCACAACCATCACGTTTGAGTAACGCCATGACGGCTCTCATGTCATCATCATCGAAAAATACTTATTGCCTTACGACATCCCATTATTTGACCTTCGTACACCTTCGCGGATTATTGAGGTTGATGCCTACTACCTGCTCTGTCGATATGGCCTATAGTCAGTGATACTTTAACCATGGAATTTGGTAGTAACCATTTTTAAGAAAACACTATAAAAGTGTGTTCATACTACGACTCCCCGATTTAGTCGGCTTAAGATGCCACACCAGATGCGCCCACAACCTATTTTGGGGGCTAGATAGAATAGACGTATTGGAAGCCTTCCACTGAGTGTGGGTACTAGGAATATCAAATGCATACTGTAGTAATTGACCAATTTGATACAGGTAAAAAAATACAAACATATCAGCATATATTCTTTTTTATTTATAATATTGTTGGCCTTGATATAATCATTTTCATTTGTACTCAGTCAATAAATTATGAAAAGAGTCTTTTATTTAATAATTTCAGATACTGTTGAATCAATATTTAATAAATGACAAGTATATAATAAACGATGATTGTAGGTTCAATGCCCACACGTTTAGTTCCGTTTTTTTTTACATTTCTCCAATATACAATGCTCGGCATAGAATTATACCCAATACACATTGTCTTGAATCTTTGGAGAGTGAAGCATGGATTGTCTTAAGTCTAGGTCACCTCTGCGTACCCTTGCTAGGTATATGCTTTTTTGTGAAAAAAATTAGGCGAGTTAGCATATGGATGACCTAATGGTAAGTGATACGTTCACCGTCGCCCACGGCCCACGTAACACCAGAGGAGCAAATTGGCAAGCAACTAATGTGTAGATAGATACGTCTTTTGAAGGTACTCATGTCGTATCGACATGAAAACAGGTATGAAATGTTGTTGAGGATGTTTAAGACAACAGTAAGAAAAGCATAAAGTCAAATAATTCAAATTCAAAATATTATTTCTAATACACTTTTGTAAGCACTTTAGAATCTTTAATCGAAAGGCCACCACCGACTCGAAACGCAGTTCTGCTGAGAAGAGCCAGCGAAAACTTAATAGTTGCTGTTTTCTCATAATACTCAGTCTGGCCATAAATACTGTTACAAATTAAAAATAAACAAAATATTACTTCTGAATTTGGAGCAAAGCATTCGTTTGTTCGTTCGTTCTGGTAACGTAATAAAAGGGAAAACTAATTCTTTTTAATTACAATTTTAATATCCTAATAAAGGTAATTTGAATGTGTAATTTTCACAAAATCGAGAAAATCATGGTTTACACGATTTTTGAAGACGTATGTTATCGAAATGTAACTGTTAATGTGGCATATAACTACAAATGTTAACTTTCGCACGTTTACGCTGCGTGCAATAAGGACGGAACTACAGCTGTCGCAAGTGTTCGCCGTAGTCAGCGTTGCTATTGTGTAATGATAGTTTCACAAGTATTTTACTGGCAATTTTTTTTAATTTTATATTTAGAATACTGTATAATAAGGCAGCCAGTCACCTTTTGAAAATGTACGTTATATATAGATTAAATAAAACAAGTGTTGAGGCCAGTGGTGGCGCAGTGGCACGAAGTGTGACTGTAAAACCGACTGGTTGTGGGTTCGATCCCCACTCGAGGAGATGAAATATTTACTTCTGGTGTCGAGGTTAAGCGCCATTCTACCCGAGACGATTCGCAGAGTAATGGAAAATTTCCGAGAAAGGCTTACAGAATGCATTAACAATGGAGGCCGACATTTGAGTAATGTATTGTTCAAAACTCGTTAATGTAATATATTGTTGTAAATGGCATTCTTTGCACTATATTTAAATAAAAAATATTTGAATTTATGTCAAAAGGTTTTGATTTTATTTATTTCCAAAACAGAGGAGATCTATGGGTCGCACCTGTATAAAACTACTATTAATATTTTTTTCTTGAAATATGCACATTTGAGACGCTATCCATTAATATAAAAAAATCTGTTTCTTTTTAATTATAACAACCATTACTTTTCGCTTGAACTTCAATAGCATTTAACTTTTGTATACATTTTCATCATGCTTATAATTTATTTATAGCCTAAATACACATCGATTGTGGAAATTATATTTTTTATACCATAAACAAAATAATACACAAACAGACGTCCAAGGAACATATATGCAGACATCAAATGGTTTTAATAATAAAACAGTCGAAATAATAAGACATACAGATAAAAAATATCCATTTTTAAGAACGACTTAAAAGATTTCATTGTTTTTTGAATAAAACTAAATAAATATAATTTATAATTATTGATTTTAGGAAAAATGAGCATGTAAATAAATTATTTTAAGCAGGTATTTAACTGTATGTAAGAGCACCCGTCTTTGTTTTTCAATACCATTATGTTGCACAGAATCTTTCTCAGATGGGCACTTCATCATCTTGTTAGAAGAAATCACAGATTTTTTGGCGAACAAGTAGTTCGCTTTAAAACATTTTCGCGAATTTTGACATCAGACTTTAAAATTGATTTATAGTTTTTGTTCTTTTGTTCTTTAGTCTAGCTGGTAAAATCTTCTAAGCCATGTGCAGCATTTTGTATTTTCACAAAGTGTAGAAGCACTTTGTGAAAATACATTTATGAAAGATTTATATCTCTTTTGATTTTTTTGAAAAGCATCAACCTGCAATTGCTTAGTCAATACTTTGCTATATAGATGCCGTTTGCGTATATCAGGAGGTACGTAATTATTTTTAATTAAAGAATCACGTATATTTCATTTTTGCATCTTTTCTTTGTAGTTTTTTTCTTTAAAGATTGATTGATTGTATGCTTTTGCTCTATCTTTTGGAACGGTTTTTTTAACTACTTCTCTCCATACTAACTTATCAGCACTGCAGCCAAGTCGTCAACTGATTGTGGCGTCGTATTGCTTATTAGATTTGGTAAGCTTATTTTCTTTTCTCTGTATTTTTTTTATGCTTTTCTCTAATTATTTCTCTGCTTTCGCTTTTCCCGTTCCGTCATATTATCAATTTTCTTCATTTTATTTTCTGCCATTTTTTGTAATATTCCCTAAGAACCACCCGTTTAATATTTTTCTGTTCTTCAGTCATCTTAAGCAAAACGTTTCTTTTCCGAGCCATCTATATCTTATTTTAACTTCACGTAAATAAGCTGCACTATTCTTTTTAAGGGTTTTTTCTTTTTTTTTTTCTTTATTAGAGGTCTTCATTAAGCTGTAATAAAAATAATTTTTTTTTTAATTAACAAAATAATTGTAAGTGCATCGCCTTGAAAGCAATAATTGTCATTCTGTCTCATTCGGGAATGTATGGTACATTCCCGAAACATTTCCGAAATGAGCGTACACAAAATGACGATTTCAAATAACCGCGCGCTTTGTTTATGCGGCTGCTATCTTATATGTTACCTGACATTAGTGAAATAATTATGGTTACTTTGCAATTTCGCGTCTTTAGAAACAATTTCATCAATTATTAAATGTAACAACGTACACGTTCACGAATTGACGGACTAATGATGTACGCTGTCCGAATAAATTAAAAGGTACTTATCACTAAAATATACTGTTCTGTGAGAAAAAAGCATGTTTTAAAGAGATCCAGTTAAAATACTACCTTCTCCTTATAATAATAGTGATATAACAGGAGGGTTAGTAATACTTATTATTTTACATAGATGTTAGTTTATAGTTTAATTTTGTTTTTCTCAATATATTTACATAAAAAATACATAGCGGACTAAACACAAACATTAACAAATACTGAACATTAAGGGGGATGGGGAAAGATATTATATAAGGGACGGATCAATTTAAGAAAGCGAAAAGGAACCGTCGTCAAGGCCACATTCACACAGAGAATGGTCCCTCACCCTGATCTTAAATAGATGACCAGACGTACATGCGTGCCCAAAACGCAAGCGACAAATTGTTGATATAATTCTCCATTTAGTAAATTTTTGAAAATAAAACCAAGGTCACCTTGGGATTGAAAGTTGGATAGAAGCATAGTACTTACCTTTCAGAGACCTTTCCCAGAGTTTTCTCGAGGAATCGTCCAGACGAGTAAATGTAAGGGACAACAAATCCTGGGCCAAATTAGAAAAATGATGTAAAGTGCCACACTGGACTTGTTGCTTCACAATTTGTATATTATATAATATTCTGTTTGTCCGACAAAATGAACAGTGTCATAGTAAAAATAGTGATATACATACTATAGGAACGAGAAATAAAGATAAACTTGTTACGCCAAGTTTTCGCCTCCAAAAAGTTAATAAATCTTTTATGGGTCTGAGTATACGTGTATATAATAAACTTCCGCAGTGTATTCTAAGTTTACCACTACCACAATTTACAGTAGTTTTAAAAAAATACTAACAAGTAAAGCTTATTACACTGTTCAAGAATATTTAGATGATAAACATATATGGAATTAATGTCTATTGAATGTGATGCAGGATAGCTGCCAGTTCATGTAATTAAATTGTACCATTGACTTTGAAAAGAACAACTGTTGAGTTTCTTGCCGGCTCTTCTCAACAGAACTCTCTTCCGAACCGGTGGTAGCTTTTTTTTTGTTTGTATGTTCACTCGACGATTTAAAAGTGCTTATATAAGTTTATTTGAATAAAGAATATTTTAAATTTCAATTTGAATATAGATCATTTCGAGCAGAAGTCTGCAGATTCATTGCCACTAATTTCAGAATGTCTTGGAATCCAAAGTAAAGTAATATGCCATCAAAAACATCCTGTAAAAAAACCCAAGTCTCGCAGCTCAGTCTTTCTACCGTAAAAAGTTGTGAGATCCATGTAATACCAAGTCGGTTAATCTATTTAGTCTCTACTTAAAGGACCTTCTGTCATAAGTTATTACAGTAGTTATTATCATGCCAATATTAAAAATATTTTACGTTTTAAACAAATAGATCGACTTGGACATCGCATGTAAAGACAACCTATCGAAAGACATAATAGACAGCATATTCGGAAGGACTCTGGTGAGGAATTCGGTTGCTGGCCCGTCGTGCTTTGTAGTGTGATACATACTAATAATCAAATCATGCGATGTCCAAGTCGATCTATTTGTTTAAAACGTAAAATATTTTTAATATTGGCATGATAATAACTACTGTAATAACTTAAGACAGAAGGTCCTTTAAGTAGAGACTAAATAGATTAACCGACTTGGTATTACATGGATCTCACAACTTTTTACGGTAGAAAGACTGAGCTGCGAGACTTGGGTTTTTTTACAGGATGTTTTTGATG
>JAATLQ010031506.1:0-11306 GCA_013421005.1 Heliconius erato x Heliconius himera
GCGCTCAAAGAATTCAACGTTGGAACTTGATACTTTAGTTGTCATTAAGGATGACAATCTTCCACCATTGAAATGGAAAATGGGCCGAATTGTGAATGTTTATCCTGGAGCTGATGGCATTAACCGTGTGGCTGACGTCAAAACCGCAAACGGTATCATCCGAAGGTCATTTAGCAAAATATGTCCCTTGGTTAACCAAATTGGTTGAAAGGCATGCTTTCAACGTCCGGGGGCATGTTCAGGCCAAACGCCTGTTATATTTTTATAGCAATCCTTTTTTAATTACACATATGCTCATACGTGATAAATAATGTATTTTATCTTACAATTACCCTACTATAGCATTGTATTACTTTTTTGGTTCAACTCGAGAATTACACGTGTCCACCAGATAAAATTTGCTGTTTTAATTATTACACTAAGAAGTAAACCTGATAGAGGGAGAATTCCACTACAGTAAATGTTTTTATTTGCTTTTTTTACTTACAACGTGAGCGATTGGAGGTAGAGGGAAATGTTTGCATGAGCAGAAATGTTTGTATAACTCAGTTTGATTATACTCAGATTAACAGCAACAGCAAATATAGCGTCAGTTAATAATTTATAAATATAAGTTATTTATTATCGCTGCACCTGCTATTCTTGCTAACCCTTCATATCTCGCATATGCAGGGTTAGCAAGAACTTAGTTGCAAGACATTCTGTTCTCCACTTTCGACCCAAATTTGAGATTTGATTTAAGTATCAAACCCACAACTTTCGCGCTTACCCAGACATCCCACTGCGCCACGATGCATGGTCTCAATTGATATCAATTACGATTACAAATTGTATATCATAATTACAATGGTTTCGATTTAAAAAAATGAAAGAATAAATTATTATTGGAATTATTAAAACTTCATTATAATTAGAAGAGTTAACAAATGAGGTCAACCATGTTATTAAAATAAAAATATAATGCTACAATAGAGTGCCATTATAAACTAACATTGTTATATATCATTTGATTATATATTTCTTTGCACATACTGCGTCGAGTTCCGCATATTACTGTAAAAAAATATTAAATAAGTAAATCTCCCCGCAGAATTAAATAATACAATAAAAAAAACTAACCAAGCGTTTTTTTTTTCTTTATCGCCTTTGTGGAGATAAAGAAAAGATTTCTTTTACACTTGCTTTCATTCATTGGTAAAGCTCTAAATTTAAACGTTTTTAAGGATTTAACTGAAGTTGAATTTAAATGAATGTAACACTTTAATTACTCAAAATGGGCATATTGTAGTATTTTAGTCTATTCTGTAAAGAGCTTTGCGCTTTTTTGCATTTTACATATAAAATAAGCTATTTAAGTAAAACATTTTACATTTTATTATAATATTTTTGTGTTAGTTTTCTATTTTTTAATGTAATATTTTAATATATTGTTGAAATATCTTCTGTATTTCAATGATATCAAAGAAAGTAGTATTATTACTAATTTATTTATTAATATCAATTCTTTAATTGACATTATATATAACTACTTCTATTCTTGAGCTTATGCTACTGTTGAGTCCAGCATTGTTAGGTACTTGAAGTTTCAAGGACAATGTATTAACACTCACTCTCTAAATTTTGGTTACACCGCGAATAAAGTTGGCAACTTTTAATTTGCTGACATACGCCAGTACGCACTTACCTACTTACAAAATTGTAATTATTCATTTCTATGATGTACTTATAATAACGAATGCCGTCAAAACAATGCATAGACGTTCAAATCTTTTGATTTAAAATCTAAAGATCTTATTTTTTTTCTGCGCTTCTAGAAACCAGAAACCTGGAAATTTGATATTAATTTCAGCTTGATACCTCCTGACGATCTTGAAAATGTTCTTAACCGACGTACAAATAGACATACAGACAGATGAACAATAAAGTGTTCTTTAAAGGGCTCAAGTTATGAAATCCTTAAAAATTTTATTGAAACATAATAGGTATAACTTTTATTTTACTTTTTTTTTAATCATCAACATGTAAACAAAAGAAAACATAGACTTAACTATGTTAGGTTTGAACCCACACTCCCTCTCGTGAACCAGAGCTTTAAATCTCAGACAACTCGGCTAGGCTCAACTCGGCGGTCTTTCAGATTGTTTTTTTTTATTAGCTTTACGCTGTATCCTGCCCATATCATGGTACATATTTCCGCTTCGCACTTTCCAAAACTTTCCGCCAAAAGGAATTCTCGAGGAATTGCGTGTTGAGCGACAAGGAAATAAAAATATTGATATAAATTCAATATTCCAAAGAAAAACCATGTTATATTATGCCATTGAAAAGAGCGACTGTTGAGTTCCTTGCCGGCTCTTTTCAACAACTGCCTTCAGAACCAGCTTCCTTTTTAATATGTTCATTTGTGTGTTTTGAGTTTATTTAAATAAAGATTATTATGATTTTTTTTAAACTAAATATTTCAATTTCTTGAGTGGGATTCGAACCCATAACCGATCGCGTAAAATCAACGTTTAATTTGTTTTTAATTTTTTTTGCGTCACGTCAATTAGTGTTAAGACTGCGTCCCCCATTTTTTGCCAAATTCTGGAGGCATTGCGTATTGAGTCTTTGCCTCGACACCAGAGTGAAGAAATGAAAATATTAAATATATATTTTTTCCAGTGGGTACCGAACCATTTGTTCTGTGCCCCTGAGCTACTGCCACGAAGATTGTAACTTCAATAGTACTTAAGATTCAACGAAGAAAACAACTATTGTATTGCGGTATGCTTATTACGGACTCTGTATTCTCAAAGTAGCCAAGGTAAATGCACATACGGCGTTTTTTTCATGACTTACTTATTTATATTATATACTAACTACAGTGCTGTTGTTGGAGAGTCTTTTCTTGTATTCGTAATAATTATGAGTTAGATTTACAATTATTTCCGCTTTCCTGGCGTGCTTTGTTAATGAGCGTTCAGTTTTGTCAATTTTTAATAATGAACCGCGAAACAAATATTATCATGCCTTAACATTGCGTTCTCTTCTACGCTGCAACAAAACATTTTTTTTTTCAATGCTTATAAATAAAGTAAAATACGCAGTCCTTATAGGATTACTTTATTATCCATCTATCTCGGGCAAAAATCCAGGTGTACGGTTCTTCAAAGCAAGTAAAAACAAAAACTTTGTATTTATATAACTTTATATTTAAGATTACTGCACCGTATGTATTTTTTTTTTCAAAATAAAATAATTATATTTCCACGGAGACAGTTTTAAAATAATCACCACTTGTTTAATTTTGCGTTTAAAAAAAACCCAACCCTGAGGCCAGTCGTGGCGCAGCGGCACGAAACGTGTAGAACCGACTGGTTGTGGGTTCGATCTCCGCTCGATGAGATGAAATATTTACTTAAATTTATATTTCCATTTCTTCAAGTTCCCTCTGCCTACCATGCTGTATATCGCCTAGCTAAAAAAAAATATCATATATATATATATATATATATATATATATATATATATATATATATATATATATATATATATATATATAAAAGTAAACATGTAACGTCTTCGAATTTAAGGTTCTTTTTATAAATGTCACTGTACTTTCTTATGTATGTTCTCTTGGACGTTATTTGACGTGACGATTTATAGTTGATGCTAAAGTTTTTTTCCTATGGAATTAAAATAAAACCGCAAAATATATCGCGCTTAGTTCCATTCAATAGGATACAGAAGTCAAGAGAAGTTTTATTTTGAAATATTGTAACTATATAGATACTATATAAACCTTGAATTTTAAATACACTAAATTGGATAGACAAGAATTTACAAAAAAAAAGAAAATTATTCGACATTTTTTTCAAGAAAGCGTTTTAAAGAAGTTGTGTATAAAAAGAGCCTAACACTCAAGTCGCATTTCATTTTAACCCAATTACGAATGTCCGTCTTCATTTCTACGAATAAGCCATGGAACAATTGGATTGAGGGCAATATACTTTTAGGTACCTACAACTGAACAAAAACGGTATTAATTTATATTCTTTCTGTAATATTTTTTTATTACTGGCATATTGACATATGCATACATCGTGGACTATAACTGAATACCTCAAAGCTATGAGAGTAGTAGTAGTTATTGCGTATTGAATGGCGGAACTCAACGTTCCTGCTTTTAATGTAAATGAAAATAAGCCTTTGCCTAATAAGCCTTCAAGTAAACATTACTTGGAAGAAATAGAAGAGACTGGAGAAAATGTACTTCAAACAAAGACTAAATAAAAAAGAAGTATCGTTACTATTTATTAACATCAATTTGGCATAAAAATAATAAAGTACTTCTGTAATCATTTAAATTACCAACAACGTAAAAATATTATGGCATAGATAATATAGAAATCCTCTTTAAATGTCATGTCTTAAAATCTAAGCCTCCCTATAGTCTCCAAAGAAGAAACTAATGTTAAGGCACTCCGCCCTCCAATTTTAACAATTAACTACTTCAAGTCGAGATTGAACTCACTATCATTATATTTGCGGTCCGCGCTGATCTCACTGCACTATGGATGGCATCTACTGCAATATTTATAAACAGATTAAAACAACAATATACTAAGCAATAAAATATAAGTAACACAAAAGCCCAGTGGTAGGTTTACTAGCATGGCTGACTGACCTATAGTACTGGGTGGCAGAACTAATTGACTTTTACTATCACATTGAAATTAAAAAGATTATTGTATGATGGTTTTCGCATGTCATACAGACAGGCAAAAGTCTGTGACACGTTTTTCCAATGATTTTTCTTCTTACTTGTCGTTTGTAAAATTGCCGAAAATATAAATCCCTATTTCCACTATCGGCTATATTTATTGTGCCAGTTTTGCTCCTACCTGGCGACTGCGATTCCTAGTAGTTTGCTTATGATTTTGTATTCTAATTTGAATTTAATAAATAATTTCTTATACAACTTCATCTGAAACGCGACGGTTGTGGGCTCGATTCCCACTCAGGAGAATAGATTATTATTTATTAATATTTTCATTTCACTTCCGCCACTCAAATACGCTCCAAAAATTCGAAAATGAGGAACGGAGTGTGTTAAAACCAGGTTCCTTCTGCCTGCTACGACAAAGTTAGAATTTTGTGAAAAGTGGATAAAAGTAGTAGCTTAATGGGCACGGAGTTTCTTAACACTAGGTTTCCATTTGTCCTCTGCCTACCCTGCTATGTACAGGACTAGCGTTAACCTAACAAATAAATATAATTACACGTTCTCACACGCGATTGCATACCACACATGTGTGTTGTGTGTGTTTTTTAATTTGTACATCGAGTAGAAACTATGTGCTTATTTATATTTGTATATAGTTAACTATCGAGAGAGGTTTGAACCTACAATTACGTTTACAGTCATCAGTACATCTTTTCTTTTCTTTACAGTTACTTGGCGAAAAGTGGGGAACGGAGTGTGACCCCTCTGCCTACCCTGCTGTGTGCGGGATACAGCGTGAAGCTGATCTCAACTGTGTCACAATGGTTAGGTTTTTTAATAAAATGTCAAATCTATCACCACCCGTAGAAATTAATTATATAAACATGATAAGTGGGGATCAGAGTATTACTTAGCTATATCTGCTTACCCTGATATGCATGAAAAAGTCTTTGTTAGTATTCAGATGATAAGTATATAAAATAAATCACTTTTGTTTGACATTGCCTGTGTGTGGGCGCGTAGGAGGTTTTTGAAAAAGGAATTAAATAAAATGCAAACTTAGTGACTGATCAGCGTGCAGTTTAACGATATATTAAAGATTTAAAAACTGAAATAAAAACGACCGTCACATATGACACATACTCGTAATAATAAACGCCTGTTATAAAAAAATAGTAATGCTTTAAGAGGCTTCTGTTGCTTAACTCTTAACTAACTTATTTCTAAAAGTGCTTCAACACTGTGCCTACATACGAGTAGCTATTAAGGTAATTTTGCGAACATTTATCGCTATTTTTGGGTCAATGGCAGTTATATAATTAAAAGAGGTATCACGTTTCTAGTTTGGGTTTATGCTGATCCAAAAGTTTGATTTAATTATATTATTAAGATTTTGCGATTTTGTTCCTAATTGTATTCACTTACAATCTATTTTAGCATGTGCGTTGATATAAATTTTAAAGTACTTTAATTTGATTTTATTACAATGCGGATTGATTTTATTATAATGACTATATTTGTATTTTTTTTTATTTATAATGTATTTGTACAAGACCATTGACTTATTTCTATAGTTTTTTTTTATTTTTTTACCCGCACACAGCAGGGTAGGCAGAGGGAACCCCTAGTGTTAAGATACTCCATTCGCCACTTTCTGCCAACTTCTGGAGGCATTGCGTGCTGAGTGGCAGAACTCAACGCCGCGCTTAACCTTGACACCAAAGCAAAGAAATGGAAATATATATTTAAGTAAATATTTTATCTCCTCGATGGGGATCGAACTCAGAACCAGTCGGTTTTACAGTTACAACTCGTGCCGCTGCGCCACGACTGGCCTCAACAATATAGTTTCTTACAATTATATTTATTATTAATTCCGTATATTCTTATAGTTAACGCCCTAATCGGTCTTTAACAATGTCTGCGTTTGTCATGAATTAATCATGTTAAATTGTTGGAGTTAAATTGTCAGATTCAGTTTAAGTTCTATTTTTTCCTGTACCGATAGCATCAGAATTATCATCGGAGTAGTAGACACAATCAGGAGTTTTTGTTTCTCTTGAGTATGGACCAAGTATAGGGTCGTAGACAATACGACGGACGGGGTATAAGGAGTAGATATTATTTTAACCTCCTGCTAAGGCGTATGCAACGTCTATATGGCAGTGGTGTGTGAGTGAAGAGGTTCTCCCTGTCGATGAAAGCATCTGGTTTCTTATGTCTTCGATGCGGGTGATTTCTTCTGCCACTGACAGTCTGGCTGCCATAACTATAACTTCGTCCACCGCTAGTTGGCTTATTTTGCTTCCCTCCTGAAACTTGTTGACCTATTGAGGCCACAACCTAAACTTTTGATCTGGCTTTTGTACTAAAGTAGCACGCCAGCTTTTCTCTAAGGTCATATGTAGCTTCGACTGTGATGGTTGAAATGATTTCTCCTATTTAATCCAAGTTCCTGGCTATGTGAGTCGTCTTCCCGCACCTCGGTGTTCCATTGACCCAATTCAGTTTTGGAAGTCTTCAGCCTACAAAGGTCGCATTGGACTTTGAATCGTTTGAGAAATTTTTTGCTATTTCAAGTATCCTGTCACAGCGCTTACACTCGTGTCCTTGCTGACAAGCACCACGTGGTCGCTCGTTGATATTATGAATTTAGGGAATAGTCCTCTTCTCTTTCCGACTTTAACCAAGACTACGAAACTTTTTCCGGTATTGTAAGCAGTCATGTACTGTTCTGACATTTTCAGTCGAATGACCGTTTTAGCTTCATCGAGGTGGACCTCCAGTAGCTTTGTAGAAGATTGTTGTTCGATTCTGGATTCTACAAAAGCATTGATCGCTTTTTCATAATTTCTGTTTGTCGAGTACAGAGGTCGAGGTTGGACGGATGAGTAGTGTAACTAAACAGACTTTTGAAGTATATTTTTATAAAATGAAATGATTATTCTTATATGGCTTTCGCTAATATTGTGATGTTGATAGTATGTGTCGTTCATTGTACTTTTTAAAAATAAAAAGATGGTTAGATTTTGTTTATTTTTTTCTGTAATCCAATTTATTAATTTAATTAGTGAAGGATGCATATGCATATGCACAATGCATATTGCATACGACATATTTGATGGAATGTTTGTATAGTATTATATGTTAAAAAAAAACTTCACGCTGTATCCCGCACAGCATGGTAGGCTACTGTTAAGACACTCCGCCCACCACCACTTCACCTCTTCCCCACTTTTCGCCGAATTCTCGAGGTATTGCGTTTGTTTTGCGCCACACTTTGCCTCGATACCAGAAAGAAACAAAAATATTAAATATTTCATTTCCTCGAGTAGGTATCGAACCCACAATTAGTCCCGTTTATTGTGCCCCTGCGCGACGACTGGCCTCTATTCTTCTTCTATATACAGTTTTATAAGTATATAAAAAAAACTTAGTGAGGAAAACTAGCGTGAACACACTCTGTTCCTGAGTGCGAATTATAAGCCGCCGAATAGGATTCGAACCCACAACTGTCGCGTTCACAACGTGAAGTCGAAAGTTAAACATCTATTTTGCCTACGAACTACGAACGAATGCTACAAACGGTATGTTTATTGAGAATGCTTAGTGGCAGGTCGGCAACGCTTAGTAGTATTTTTGTAGTAGTAGATGCTTACGTTATTCGTATATATTCATAACTGCCTCACACGTAATACAGTATGGTTAAAAGTCATGAAAGGAAAATAATATACATACGTCTAAAATGTTGACGAGCCTTAATTATTTTTTTTAGGCACGAGTTTGAAATATTTTGCTCTATAAAATGTTGCTTTCATAAAATAACAAAGGTCGCATTGGACTTTGAATCGTTTGAGAAATTTTTTGCTATTTCAAGTATCCTGTCACAGCGCTTACACTCGTGTCCTTGCTGACAACCACCACGTGGTCGCTCGTTGATATTATGAATTTAGGGAATAGTCCTCTTCTCTTTCCGACTTTAACCAAGACTACGAAACTTTTTGCGGTATTGTAAGCAGTCATGTACTGTTCTGACATTTTCAGTCGAATGACCGTTTTAGCTTCATCGAGGTGGACCTCCAGTAGCTTTGTAGAAGATTGTTGTTCGATTCTGGATTCTACAAAAGCATTGATCGCTTTTTCATAATTTCTGTTTGTCGAGTACAGAGGTCGAGGTTGGACGGATGAGTAGTGTAACTAAACAGACTATTGAAGTATATTTTTATAAAATGAAATGATTATTCTTATATGGCTTTCGCTAGTATTGTGATGTTGATGGTATGTGTTGTTCATTGTACTTTTTAAAAATAAAAAGATGGTTAGATTTTGTTTATTTTTTTCTGTAATCCAATTTATTAATTTAATTAGTGAAGGATGCATATGCATATGCATAATGCATATTGCATACGACATATTTGATGGAATTTTTGTATAGTATTATATGTTAAAAAAAAACTTCACGCTGTATCCCGCACAGCATGGTAGGCTACTGTTACGACACTCCGCCCACCACCACTTCACCACTTCTCGAGGTATTGCGTTTGTTTTGCGCCGCACTTTGCCTCGATACCAGAAAGAAACAAAAATATTAAATATTCCATTTCCTCGAGTAGGTATCGAACCCACAACCAGTCCCGTTTATTGTGCCCCTGCGCGACGACTGGCCTCTATTCTTTTTCTATATATAGTATTATAAGTATATAAAAAAACTTAGTGAGGAAAACTAGCGTGAAGACACTCTGTTCCTGAGTTTAGGCATTGCGTGTTAAAAAGCGAATTATAAGCCGCCGAATGGGATTCGAGCCCACAACTGTCGCGTTCACAACGTGAAGTCGAAAGCTAAACGTCTATTTTGCCTACGAACTACCAACGAATGCTACGAACGGTATGTTTATTGAAAATGAAAAGTGGCAGGTCGGCAACGTTTAGTAGTATTTTTGTAGTAGTAGATGCTTACATTATTCGTATATATTCATAACTGCCTCACACGTAATACAGTATGGATAAAAGTCATGAAAGGAAAATAATATACATACGTCTAAAATGTTGACGAGTCTTAATTATTTTTTTTAGGCACGAGTTTGAAATATTTTGCTCTATAATATGTTGCTTTCATAAAATAGGCGCAGTCGCGTCCACGCGGTATATTGTGTATATTTATATAGTATGCCAGCGGGCCCAGCAGCTGTTGTGATTCCCGGAAATGAAGCGTCGCAATAAATACGACATTTCAAAGGATCTAGCAGGATAGGCATGGATAAGCTGCACTGGCTTTTAATTAATTGTTTTTAATATAATTGTATTGCTTTTTATCCAAAATAGTAACACAATTTTTTTTGTGAACGTGTTTTTTTTATGAATTTTCAATTTTTTTTTCAGATATTTTTGAGATATTATAAGTTAAAAAAATTAGAAGTCTATTTTTTGAAGGCTCTTTTATATTCCATCCCGTTTATTGACTCCTGACAAAACTTAATATTATGTACAGATTTGTACGCTATGAATAAAAAATGACACTAAAAAAATCATTTTATTATGATAATTTTCCAAATCTTTTACATGTCACGTAATAAATAACAAATAAAGAAGAGTTTCCTTTCAACAGAACGATGTAAGAAAGAGATTTGCTAACTCAAGGTAACTGTCAAAGTGTATTACCTCCTTATCCGTGTCCTCTACGCAAAGGCGAAACTTTCGTATACGAAGCACTGTAAATAGAAACAATTTGAACAACTACGGTTTTCTAAGTTAATATTTTGTTGAGATTTTCAATAAAAGTAGTTTGTTAGTATGTGTTTTGTGTTAGAGCTAATGGCAGTTTTTCATGCAGGGCTATAATAAATTAGTTAAGTTTGGTTAAAATGATATATTAGTTTAGTAAATACTAAAATAATAAAAATTTATTCTACACATTAGTTAATACGCGAAGTAAAAACTTTGTAGCCCTTTTTACGAAAATTGTAACGCACGGAGGAGTATGAAATTTGCCACAGTTATAGTTTATTATGGAAGAGTGCAGACTGTTATTTTTTTAAATAGTTACTCATTTAAAAAATAACATTCTGCATTAACTTGATATATATTATACACTTTTCTATAAATTGACAAACACGTTTCTATGGCATCGCGTGTTGTACGCTTAAATTGATCCTCTGTAGCGAAAAAAGTGGGGAACAGAGTGTCTTAGTTGCAAGACACTCCGTTTCCCTCTGCCTTTTGTGCGATGTGAAAAATATACATCACTTATAGTCCGACATAACCGGTATTGCGTATGGGAAGCACGCGCGGTAGAATTGCGCAGAACGCGTATTTTGATATCTGCACATAGACGCCCTCTCACGCCGCACCGATTCCCCGCTAGGGCTCGCGGGGAATCGGTGCGGCGTGTGGCGGGGCGGTCACAACACTACGGTACAGTCAAGCGCAACGCTGTTAGTTCAATACTATGAAATATTAATATATTATTATATGATAGCGTCATATATACAAAATAGCGCAGTAAAGCATATTTATCTAGTAATATTATAATAATTAGTGTGTTAGATTAAGCAACATGCAAAATCAAGTTATGGATAAGCAAATTTAAAATTTTAATAAA
>JAATLQ010031507.1:0-11310 GCA_013421005.1 Heliconius erato x Heliconius himera
AGCTCCGTCCTCCACCTCGTGGCGTGTTGGGTGGCGGTCTCTAACGCCGCATTCGTCGCCACTTGACACACCATTGTACCCCCATTATAACTTATATATAGTTATTATAGTTTTGAAGCAATAAAAAATTATATATCTACTCTACTGGGGTTTGAAATCTGAAATTATTTTGACCATTTTAAAGGGCAACAAGTCCTAAGCCGCACCAGGCAACAAATACCCTAGCTACGCCACTGCTTACACGTTCCTAGAAGTACCTGTGTCTAATGGTCATAATATAACTTAATTAAAACATTCACTAACTGATTTTATTATGTTACTTAAGTAGATATACAACGGAAGGCGCGGCGCAGTACGAGTATATGAGTGTAGTTGTTTATAAGTAATTATACTTTTAATTAAATACAAATGAATAAGACAGCGTCGTCGGGTCAGTCAGGACGGTGAGTTAGAAGTGAGAGACAGTCAGTCGGTCAGCTATTTTGTATAAGAGAATAAATGTCAACTAAAAAGATAGTAAATTAACAAGTTTCTAGATAAAGAAAAATCGTACCGTGACTACAATATGGCTTAATATTTTTTTACATAATATTAAATGGCGCGTGGTAAGTGTTCCCGTTTACTCCTGGAAATTTTCTAATATTTACTATACATCTGAGAAAGTTACCGGACACTCAGATTTCATACATTTTAAACATGGTAGAAAACTTGCTTATAAGTTTTAGTACTATATAAAGCTTTTTTTATTGAAAATTAAAAAAAAATCTGATTGAGCTGGAATTTGGATTACGACTTCAGTTCTGATGATAACGAAATTACATATTACATATAATTAATATTGTTGTTCAGCAGGCGGAATACAAATGTTTGCAAATGAAAGGGGTTAATTCTATAGTATGATTTACTTTATTATTTTGTTTAATAAATATTTGATATTGTTGTTTATTTTGAACAACAATATTGATTACATGAAGTTTTCTTGTCATCTGAACTGGAATCGTGATCCAAATTTCAGCTCAATCGGACACTGGACCATGGGATACATTGAGCTTGCAAGATTTCGAAACACCCATTAACTAACACAACAAGTTTGATAAAAGCTTATAAAAACGCAGACCACCGTGGCGCAGTGGGCAGCGTCTAACCAATGCTATGGGTGTAGGTTCGATCCCGAATGTGGCGTTAAGTTTCACTCAAGACGGTCGGTCTCGAGGAATGCGTATAACTTAGTATTTTCGTATTACACTCAGTGTGTCTATCTAAAACTGAAAAAAAAAACAAATGTAAGAATAAACAAAAATCATGATATCTTTTATTCTTATCTTTTACTAGTGGGCACACGCAGCTTCGCCCGCGTATTTGCACCTTTAAGGGTGACTTCTAAAAAAACCACGGTTTCGTGTTTAATAAAATATTTTTAACAGTATGAATTTAAATTTTTATAAAAATCGGTGGCGATTTAAAGATTTTTCCCTATAAACTTTCAACCCCTTATTTGAACCCTTATGGGGTGAATTCTAAAAAACCATGAAACACGTGTTCAATGAAATGTTTTTAAGAGTCTAAAATAAATAAATCAGCTTCACGCTGTATCCCGCACACAGCAGGGTAGGCAGAGGGAACCTAGTGTTAAGACCCGCCTTTCCCCACTTTCTGCCGAATTCTGGAGGCGTTGCGTGTTGAGTGGCAGAACTCAACGCCGCGAGAGTTTTGAAGAGTCCGAATTTCAAATTTTATAAAAATCGGTGCCGATTTAATTTTTTTTCCATACAAACTTTCAACCCCTATTTCATCCCTTTAGGGTTAAAATTTTTGAAATTCCCTTCTTAGTGGATGTCCAGAATATGAAAATAAACATCTGCCCAAGTTTCACGTTTCTACCATCAGCGGTTACGGCTCTGCGTGCGTCTTACCTCAGTCAGTCAGCACAAGTCCTTTTCTATATAGATGACGCTGTATCCCGCATGTAGCAGTGTAAACAGAGGAAGCATAGTGTTAAGACACTCCGCTTCCCACTCTCCGTCGAATTTTGGAGGCATTGCTTGTTGAGTGGTAGAACTCAACGCGTTTTGCCTGAATACCAGAATGACGAAATGAAAATATTAAATATTTTCGAATAGGAATCGAACCCACAAATTGTGGCGTTTACAATCACACGCTTGTGTCCCTGCGACACGGCTAGCTAAATTGTATAGCAATTTACATTTAAATTTTAATTCAAAATTAAATTTCAAATCTAAATTGCTATGCAATTTTCACTTTCACTCTAAAGTTAGTGTGAAAGTGCAGATTGCATAGCGTAGCAAAGCGGCAACTGCCTCAATCTCAGTTTTAGTTCAAGTTGATCTTAAAATTTAAGGTATTAAACATCTGCGAGAAACTTTGATTTTCAAGCGAAAACTTTGAAAGGTTGTCCGCTATAGTATGAATAAAAGTAAAAATTTAATAATTTAAGGATATTTGAGAAACATGAGTAATAATGTTTACATTATTATAATTGGAATGAGTCCTAGTCTCCCCCTCTCTACAAAGATTTTGCAGTAGTGGCAGTAATAGCTAACTAGCCCAGGTTTCGGCACACGACGTGTACCTTGTCTTTGGATGGATTATAACTAATCGATATTTTTAGTAGGCTTCACATACTTTTCATTTTATTTTACATTATATATTTTTATTCATTAACATTATACATATATTCCATTAAATCATATGGATTGTAATGTTCTCATCTCTGGGCACCCCATTATCAGCTTGAACCATTTGATCGCATACAACGTAGAGCCATTCGAATCATTGGGGACTCAATGATTTGTGAAAGCTTGACACTTTGGCTTTGCGTAGAGACGTCTCCTCGCTGTGCGTTATCTATCGCATTTGTCAAGGGGAGAGTTCTGAAGAACTGTTTGACATGTTACCTGCCGCCGAATTTTCTAACCGCACAGTACGTCACAAGCTAAAATATCATCCACACCACCTGGATAAGTGGCAATCCACTACTGTGCGGCTTCGTAGGAACTTACTTCCACGCACCACGGAACTGTGAAATGGCCTACCAGCGGCAGTGTTTCCAGGTCGATATGACATGGGTACCTTCCAAAAACGCATCTATCTCCACCTTGTCGGCCGGTAACGCACCTGTAGCTCCTCTGTTGTTGCACGAGGTCGTGGCGGCGGTAATCACTTACCATCAGGTGACCAGAACGTTTGCTTTGTCCTTTTCCATTAAAAAAAATAGTTTACGTGCACCCGTAACAAGGAAGATTATAAAATATCTAAAACGTTCGTTTAAAAGGTAAATTATGCAAGTTATACACAATATCATTTATTGAAAATTGCTCTTTTACAACTTCACACTGTAGCATTTAGCAGAATCTCAACGCCACGGTTTATATGAACACAAGAGCGAAGAAATTAAAATATTAAATATTTCATTTCCTAGAGTGTAAGCGAAACTCACTACCAGTGGCATTTACAGTGGCACACTTGTACTCCTGTGCCACGACTATCGTCTATGAAAGTAGTTTTAATACAATATCTTCTTTTTTAATTTAAAAGAAAATTAAAAATTATCCAACAACCAATTTTGAACGGATTATAAATATGCTAAGTGCCTTCGATAAAGTAAGCCTCTTCGTATAATCGAGGTGCATCTAATTTAAATTCTACTCAGGGGCTCTCAAATATCCGAAAACAAATATTTTTGCTGCCGGAATTTCTTAAAATACTTCAAAAGTTACCTTAAATTACTTCGTAACTGAGTTTTATATTATGGGAAGACACATATGTTTAAGAAAATTATTATTAATAAAAATAGTTTGATAGAACTTTGTTTTTGTTTTTAATAAATCTTTGTTTTGTTGAACTTGAGAGTAACGGACTTAACTTTTCTTATTTATGTCATAAAGGAAGTGCGAAAAACTTTTAACAATTGGATAAAAATTACTCTAAAGATTGAACAAGCGCGGCGTTGATCTCCGTCACTCAACCTGTCATGACTCAAATTCAGACGAAAAATGGAGAATGAAGTTTTTATAGTACATCCAAGGTGTAAATCGTGAAACTAGCTAAAAGTTTTAATTGAAAATAATATAAAAAAAGGTATTTCAAAAAGAGCCAAGTTTGAAAACTCCTGCAAAAACTAGACTATCGCATCGCTAATTACAGGAGTCGCCGTCGGTAACGTAATACAGTCTAATTGTTACCGTCTCCGGTGCAACTGTAAGGAACTCCTTGAATATCTTTAGCTTTTCTATCTTTTTCGACTTTTGAATTGTACTAGAATTTTGAAACTACTTATATAATGTTTTTAAGCTATACTTTTGTTTGTAGCTTGTAACGATCCATACCAGGACTAAATTGTGTAGGTAAATAATATAATTAATTAAAAAAAGTAATTTATAAAAAAATATTATAAATATTTTCTATAATATTATTTAATTTATAACTTAAAATAAATACAATCTTATAAATAATAGTTTAATTCAGTTCTTTAATTACAAATTCCGTTCACACGTAATATTAAAGTGACGTATTATACCGTAGGTAAAACGCGCAGATATAAAATATATTTATTTAATTTAATAATTATATTTAATCGTTGTGTATTATAATTTAAAATAAATAATAACATAATTATTTTTTTAATTATTGTAAAATTTCATGTTGGCTGAATAAGCTACTGTCAACGTCAAAGTCAAGAAAAAAGGAAAGAAAGAGAGGGGAGATGGCGGACGCGTCAGGTGAAGGATAGTGATTCAAAATGTTTAGAGAAGTTTTAATTTATAATTAATATATATTTACATCTTATATGTAAAAGGCATGTGAACTAGTACTTGTAATAGTGATATAAGTATTCGAGGCTTGTAAGATAAGTTAGAAGTGAATACGTAATAAGACGTATTTACTGTTGTTTGTTTTGGAATACTTCGTCGGTAAGTTTTTAATAGCTTATTATTAATACAAAGAAAAGTAATATTAATGCACGTGATGCCGTCAATATCCAGAGATAATTATTATTTATTTAGTAAATGGAAATAAATACATGAATATGTTTTTATGAGGTATGTAAAATTACAGTTACTACATAAGGCTTTTAGTAAGCATGAATTTAATATCTGATAAGATAAACCGCGACGTTGATTTTCATCAATAATTGAGGATGGATCGCGTGCAATATCTTAAATTTGAGCTATACACTTCTATATTCTAGAAATATGAAAAATCACACGTGATGATTAGAAATATTTACGTGGATTTAGTGAAAAACGTTTTCAGCGATTGAGTGTATTTTTTGATCTCGCTTCAAAGCTATTTCTGAAACATTGACCAATAGGCATTTCAGAGGCAATCTCAAAGGGCAAAGGAACCGAAGCGGAATGAGACGTGAAAATGCTCGTTTCAGTTCAGTTACAGATTTTTTAGTATGGCTTTGATTTATTTTTCGTTTAAATTAACTTAATAGTCTAATATTTACTATTAAAAAATTACATTCTAATATATTATATACGACTTAGTAAATATAACATTTCACGATACATATATATTTATATATATATATATATATATATATATATATATATATATATATATATATATATATATATATATATATCATACCACCATACCATGGCGTTGTCAAATTTTGTACGGAATACAAAAGAAGTGACTTCTAATGCTACCACTTTTATCTCATTGTTCTGACCCTATTAAAATGCGATAGATTTTATTTTGCTTTATGTTTTTTTCTTGCATATAGTATTACCTAACCTAGTATCAAAACACTCCCTTATCGACTTTCCGTCCGAATTCGAGATATTATATGTTGAATGGCGGAAATCAACGCTAAAAATATAATAATAATCCATTCACCCAATGGTGTTCGAACCCACAACCATCGCGTTTGTAGTCCCTATTGCACTGCACCACAGTAGCCTCCGCCAAATATTCAACTTTTTTCTTATTCCTTATCCAAATTTAGCAAAATAAAAAATCACTTTCGAGTCAATTTCATACAAAAGTGATATTTCCAACCTTTTTCTACAATCGCTACAATATATTTATTTCAGTAAAAAATAAATCACTTCTAAATAATAGTCCTCATTCGATTCATTGAAAGAACATTCTATTGAAGTCACATTTATTAGACCTTTATTTTTCCGAACATTCCTAAAAAAAGAATCTTAAAAATGTTGATCCCAGATTTTCTTAACACTTATATAACTACGTGGTTCGTCTATATTACTACGTGATTCGTTTAATCTTTCTTCTTTGCAGCAGTTGAATGAAAACTGATACCTCGTTCCATTTTCTATAAGCCTGAAAATGTTATAGTGAGTATATGAAATAATAATATGAGTTATTTTATTAAATTTACCTGACTGTAACTATTTTTAGAAAACTTGAAGTTTAGCGGTCAGAGCGCTTGGACAGTTTCCAAAGAGTGGACGGGTTCAAATTCCGCTACGTTAAAATTTTTATACGTTTCTAAAAAGTAGGTAAAGTGGGGCAGCGGGACAGTGTATGGTTGTAAAGATAACGGGTGTAGGTTCGATTCCCACTCGAAGGAGTAAACTATTTTCGATTCCTCGCTCTGAGAAGAAAGACTAAACGCAACATTGATATCCGCTACTCATTTTGCGGGAACACTATGATTTTCTTTATCATTCATTTTGTATTTTCCGCTGAATTTTGAAGGCATTGTGCGTTATGTGGCCGAACGCCACACTTTGCCTTGACACCAGAGCGACGATTGGAAAATATTAAATGGTTCATTCTCTTTATTGGGGATCGACCACACCCACAACCAATCGCGTTTACATTCACAGACTTATCCCCTAGTGCCAACAGACCTCGAGGTCTAGCCATTGTAAAAATAAAAGAAAAATGGTGGATTTGATCCCAAATCAGGGATTAATTGAAATATTTACCAGGGTCCATAGTAAACATTTAAATGTGAACCTGAGAGTTTTATAATAAGACATTCTGTTCCCCACTTTCCGCTGAATATTTGAGACAGTTCAATGGCGGAACTCAATTGTATTAACTTTTCAATAATAATTATTAGCTTATAACCTGTATTTTGATAATGTTGTATTTTGGTTTTGTCTGCTAAATGATCAGGGATGGGAGTCATCTGCTTTGGAACAAACTGCTGATCTAAATAGAGCGTGATTCGGATCAAATATTTCTAATAATATAATAACCATTTATGTGATGATGGCGAAAAAGTTTTTAGTTATTTTTACTACATTTTCTGAATTAAAGTAATTAAAAAACGGTTAGTTGGAAATTTGATATTAAACACAATTTACGTTTGCGTTCGAGCTTATCGTTAAAACATGAAACAAAATAACGAGTTTGATATGATATTACTGAAAAGAATTTTACTGCTTTCTTTTTTATATCACAGTAAGTTTTCATTGTTTTTGTTATTTTTTTACAGAGGGAACCTAGTGTTAAGAAACTCCGTTCCTAATTTTCCGCCTTATTCTGGAGGCATTGCGTGTTGAGTGGTGAAATTTTTCACCGCCCGTCGAAACTAGAGCGAAGAAATGAAAAAATAAATTTAATTTTTTTTTTATTTCCTCGAGTAGGGATCTAACCCACAACCAGGCACATTTACAGTCACACACTTTCACCCTTGCGCCACGACAGGCTCCGGCTGGCGTCTTTTAAAAAACACACAAAAATATCTAAACTAATATATTATACTTTATACTGTAGGATTGAAAAAACTTTAATTATAAAAATGAGCAAATGCTAATTCTAGAACATGCCAAGCCGTGAGTCAAATGCTTGTGGGTTCCATTCCCACTTGGGTGAAATATTTTTTTCATTCTCGGTTTTGAGAGCAATATAATATATGCGGCGTTAAATTCCGTCACTCAACACACAATATCCCAAAATTTCAGCGGAGAGTGGGTAGTATTGCTATGAATATAAAGTAACATTACTAAGAATTGGTAACCAATGACTTGGACTTTCTTAAGCAGATATTATGTAAATATAGAGATATATGTATGTAATAACATAAGTCTAGTTTTAGGTAATATCTACAGAAAAAAAATTAAAAGAAATGTAATAATAACAAAAGGTACGGACCATAAGTCTGTAGTGTAAATAAGAATTAAAATAAAAAAAAAAAAAAAAAAAATTGGTAACCAGAACTTATTATACATAATATAAAAGAATACCCGCTATTCTTAGAGTCTTCTCATAAACATGAATCCCATTAGGTCAAAAAAGCAGATTCGCCAAATAATAACATTTTATTCATATAAAATTAATAAAATAGTAAACGCGGTAATAGTGGGTGCGATTCCACTTCGGGAGGTGAAATGTTTAATATTATGATTTACTCGCTCTGGTAATAAGGCAAAGCGCGGCGTTGATTTCCGCCACTCAACATGCAATAGTACCACAATTCAGCGGAAAGTGACAGACAGAAGTATCCTAATGGCAATGGAGTGCTTTAACACTAGGTTTCCAGATTCCCTATGCCATGAGCGTAAAGCTCAAAAGAAAAATAGGAAAAACCAACGCTCCAATTGATTTTGCTCTATATCTTCTTATTATCTTTATCTTTCTTCTTTTATCTTTATAACCTTCTTATTATTCCACAAAAATTGGGAGAAGTGTAAAATAAATTAAAAACAAACAGAAATAATCTCAAAAGTGGAAATGTGTTTTTGATAACATTGGTTTTAAGAATGCAAAAGCAGATCTGGCCCTCGAGCGCCAATTACCCCGATTAATGTATTGAATATAAAGTACCGTTTTCTTTTAAAATATACAAACATATTTATTTAATTAAAAAAAGATGTAGTAGTATATTTAAATTATATGGTGTATTTAATTTCATATATGCATTAATAAGTATAATTTATATTACTCATAATGTATACAGAGTATAGAGAAAGTAGGCACTAACAAATATATATATTTTTTAGCTTTTCGCTGTATGGCGGTCATAGCGGGGTAGGTAGAGAGACTAGGGAACCTACAGTAAAGACACTCTGGTCTCATTAAGATACTTTCGATTCCAGCTTTGCGCCAAATTTGAAAATTTCTAAAAACTAAACTCTAAAAACGACTTAAATATACAATAGTGTTAAATAATATTACTTCCTCGCTTATGATAATTAATTATTCATTGGTTCAGGCCAGTCGTGGTGCAAGGGCACAAAATGTGTGTGTAAAATCGTCTGGTCATGGGTTCAATCCCCAATCGAGGAGATGAAATATTTATTTACATTTCTTCGCTCTGGTGTCAAGGCAAAGCGCGACGTTGAGTTCGCCCACTTGCAACGCTATGCCTCCGGATTTTGGCAGAATGTGGGGTACGAAGTGCCTAAAGACTAAGTTCCCTCTGTCTACCCTACTGTGTGCGGGATACAGCGTGAATCTGATTTGTTTTATTTATTTTATTCATTGGTTCATCACCAGGTTTGTATGCAGAACGTAGAATAGTAGGGGGCAAGGAGGTAACAAAGACACAAAAACGATATATGGTATGAAATAACTATTTATTATTTTTATATAATTCTAAATTTAGAAGCCATTGTGGCGCAGGAGTACCAACGTGCTACTGTAAACACGACGGTTGTGAGTTCGATTCCCACTCGGATTTTACTCGGAGTAAATATTTAATATTTTCCACTTTCTCGCTTTGGCAACAAGGTAAAGCTTTTCTTTCAGCTATAGTCTATAGCTGTCCTGCATATAGTTGGCAGAGAGAGTAGTAATATCAGATACTCGGTGCTTCCCTGCTTACCTGAGTTCGAGACATTGCGTGCTGAATGACGTAAGTTGATGCTACACTTTATTTAAAAATGGAATTTGGAATTGGAAATGAAAATAATAAGGTCGAACCCACAACTCCCACAATTGTTCACAGTCACTCACTGTCCGACTGCATCGCGGTGGTAATGTTTATTATTATTAAAAACCAAAGTTCTCCATAGGCCAATAGTAGTGCAGGGGCACTCCATAGGCCAAGCGTATGAATAGTTGTGGGATCTAGTCCCCATTTGAGAAAATGAAATATTTAATGCAATTTATATTTCCATTTCTTTGCTCTCGTGTCGCGCGGCGTTGACTTCCGCCATTCAACACGTATTGCCTCCAGAATTCAGCGGAAAATGCAGCCCTCTGCCTACCCTGCTGTGTGCGGGATACAGCGTGATACTGATTTTATTCATCTCTTTTAAGTTTTCCATAACAATATTAAGCATTTGGACACAGGTTTATCTAGTACTAGCCCCAGAGTCTCCACGTCACTATGACACGTGGATATGCGGTGGTGCCATCATTCACCCTAAATACGTGCTGACGTCAGCAGCCTGTATAGAGGACGTAGAGAAGGCCTACGTGGTGGCCGGCTATAATGAATATATAAAATTAGCTGATTTCAGAAATAATTTATGCGCTAAAAAAACTAGAAGAAGAATAATTGCAACCGCTATACCTATAGGTGAGATTTAATTATTTGATAGAAACATTTAAAAATGTTTTTAACAACTTTAAAGGATTTTTCACACTTAGGAAAGAAAAATATTTTTGTTGAAAACGTTTAAAAATAAAAAATAAACAGTTAAATCAGCTTTACGCTGTATCCTCCATAATGCAGAGTAGACAGAGGATACGTTGTGCTAAGACTCTCTGTTCCCACTTTCGACCGAATACTGCAAACACATAAAACACTGTCTTATGATCAAGTATCTAGAAGAAGAAAAGATATCGTGACTCAGTCCAAATCGAGACGCATCGATTTTGCCAGACGTGAATATCCTTGTCAAAGTGTTGTTATTTATAATTTCACTAGCGACCCGCTCGCGGCTTTGCCCGCTTTAACTACTGAATTATTCATATAATATACCTATATTTACAAAGCACTTAAGATTACTAATGTGAAAATTATTGAAACTTTAATGCAACCCACATTCTCGTAGCTCCAATAAGGATGTTCCAATTGTTTAAAAAACACACACTTGAACAAATGACACAAACAACAGAAAACATAAACGAAAGAAATTATAAACAACAGACTACCTACTATTCTCTTACCCAAAATTACTTAAACGAAAGATGTAACCAACAATGCCGCGACAAAATACATTATAATTATTGGATAACTCCAAAATACGTGCAATCGCTTCTAAATTTACTTTGCTATTGAGCCAGGCGCAGAATTGAAGCATTCTCTCGTCCATCTCCGTAGTAGCTCCGAACGACATCTGGGCGTTGGTTCCATGGCCGTGGTCTCAAGCGACAACCTGCTCTAGAGCAGACACAGAGAGAGGCGCGCGGGAC
>JAATLQ010031508.1:0-11311 GCA_013421005.1 Heliconius erato x Heliconius himera
AGATATGTGAATTTAATTGTAACAGTTGTGACAAAAGTTTATGGGTAAGAATGCGCTTTTAGCGTTAGTTGTGTCATATAATAAGCCTATTTTACATTAAAAATTACTTCAAGTAGAAAATCCTTACCTTACGTGTATTTTCACCACCAAGCAAAAGCGAAAGAAAAATTTTCTGCTATTCAAAATTACGAAAACATGAACTACTTGCCAATCTGCGTTTACCTTCCGTCATAATGAATATATCATATATCATATAATGAATATATATCATAAGATCACACTTAGCGCAAATATTTAAATCAATATTGGCAGTGTGTCATCTTATCTTCGTATGCCATCTTAAGCACAATTCCCCTATGTCTTTTTACCTATATAATATACTCTGTTAAATGTGCTGATGTCAGTGAATAATTTAATTTACTCATTCAGAAACAGCCTTAAATGTTAAATTATTGATTTGAAAGATTCATAATATTCTTTGTAAAATAACTGAAAATAATTGCATATTAACTCCTGTACAATTTTTAAATTAGTTACATATATTAAATGAACGAACCAACCAATAAATCTTTGTATTTACTTGATATTTCTTTCAAGATCGTTCTTTATCTCTGTGTTAAATTAATTACGACTTCTTTCAAATGATGATAATTTTTTTTTCAATGAACCGATTTTGATGAACTAAACTTAAGTATTTAAGTTGAGTTAAAACAAAGCAATTGGTGAAATTTTCAAGATAATCGGTTCAGTAGATACTTTCAGAGAAAAATGCGGACAAAAATATGTCGACAGACAGACAGACAGACAAGAAATTCAAAAAAAATCTTTTTGCTTTCTATTATTCTTTTTAAGTGTCCCTCTATCTATTTTAGTTAAAATTATTAAATGTACAGACAAAATATTTTTACTGTCTTATTATATATAGAGAAGAGATAAAAATGTGGATTAAAAAAATCATCAAAATGCAAAAAATTAAATAAATACATCCACTATAGACTAGAAGTACTTATTCTTTAATGACATTAACTAAGAAGACGTGCAGAGGTACATCTTTTTGTAAAACATGCTGTCATTTTTTTTTTATGGAAAAGTCAAGGCAAACGAGCGTTCGGGTCACCTGATGGTAAGTGACTACCGCCGCCCACGGCCCCGTGCAACACCAGAGGAACTAGGTGCGTTGCCTGCCTGTAAGGTGGGTTAGGCGCCGGAGCCCGGCATTACCTGATGCGAAACGCAGTGGCATAAAGCCACTACTTCACGCCGGTTTTAAATACAGGGTGGCAATGATGCGGTCGAGTCTGCCCATGCGTGTTACCATTGCTGGCGACGTGACTACCACACGTACTTTAGCCACCTCTTACGACACCACCAGGATGATCCTATTCTAGGCCGGAATCACACGGCTATTATAAATTATAAATGTGATATAATTACTATAAATAGATATTAATATGCCTACACTTAGGTAAGAATGTTAACTAAAATATACAGTAATTGTAAGCTCTAATTTTAATATTGTATTAATTAAAATTTTGATGATATCACTATATTCGTTGTAAGTCGAGTCAACAATGATTTGTAATGATCGTTGTAAATTTGTTCTATACATAAGCCAGACAACTGTGATATTTTTCGAGGACAGTCGTGGCACAGGGCACAAGCGTTCGATTATGCTATATGCTGCATGTTGTAGGTTCGATTCTCACTCGAGGAAAAGAAATATTTATTATTTTCATTTTCTTACTCTGGTAACGAGGCACAACGCGCTATGCCTGCATAATCCGGCAGAATATGGAGAACAGAAGTGTCTTAACACTAGGTTCCCTGGTTCCCTCTGTCTGCTATGCAAGGTGCTGCAAGGGGATATAGCGTGAAGCTAAAAATATATATTATAAAATATATATATCTTTCACGCAGTCATCAACTTACTGTATCTATGTATGTAATAAAAAAAAAATATTGTTGTTCATCATTTAGGTATATGTAGTACTACTGTATACCTAACAAACAACACAAAAAAAATACATTGCAGATCCCACACCAAAAATAGACTAAGCAATATATATAAATTAAAAAAAAAAACAAAATTTTCCATTGTTTCCATACATTAAAACCAATAAACATTAAATAATTCTTCATCACAATCATAATTTTCAAACGTTGACAGTAATAAGACTAATGTTCACATAAACCACGTCTATAGAACTTGCAAATTGTAAATAACGTGAACACGCACCGAAGATTCGGGATTAATTACCTTCGGGTGCATTAGTTGAGCTGCCAAATGTGTTTCAACTCCGACAAATATACGACAAGGTCGATACCTATCAACATACCTACTCATATTTACTTGCAAAATTCGACAGTAATTTTCAATGTTGCAATGTCGGTTTGGACGCTTACATCATCGTGATGCATCCCGTTGGTATGCCCCAAATAAAACGCTGTTTATGTGCCGTGGACTAAAATAGATATTAATGCCTATGTTATATAGTGTGCGGTCTGTTTGTACATTATGTGCCAAATTTTATTACTTCAATCTGAGGACGAAGTACACAATATAAGCTGACTATTATCATAGGTTTTGTCATAGATAAGAATACTTTTAGGTATCTATATATTTTTTTCCAGCTTCACGCTGTTTCCCGCCTCTACAGAGTAGATCTACTCTAGGTTTATACTATAGTATATTCTCAAAGTAAACTTAAGACCTTAATAAAAAGAGGAAATAAGGTGTTACGATTAACCATTACTTTTAGTTTTTTTTTTAAATTGTACAATACTAACTAAGTTACTAGTATTTGTATAATTAATATAACTATTATTTACTATAAATAAAATATACGCCATAGTTGGTTTGTCCTATTACAAATTCTGTGAATGCAAATCGATTATTATTTTTGTATTATTTTTATGCCATATACATATTTATATAAATTCCACAGTGATTCCATATGAAGTCATAAAAGCAAGTGTCCAATTCCCATAGTGGTGCATTATAAATATATCGAAACTAATCGTATAAAGTCACGAATACATTTAGTTATTGACATCACAAAAACATTACAATACAATGTGACGCCATGTCTGACTCAGCTCAACGATTACGACTTATGAGGTGTGGGTATTTCTCAGGTTTGGTTAGGCATAGTACAGCGTTAAGTTCCGCCTGTACTATAATATTTTGCCACGTTATAAAAATGCTTTAACAATATTTTTTCTATTAAATAATAGTGCACTGGTTGCTAATCTTAATATTATGTTCGTGCGAATAAAATTGTGCTTTGCGTGCGAGACCCATATCAAATTTGAAAAGTTTGTGACCGCGGCACTGAAGCACATAAAATTATTGTAACTTTACTACTCTTAGACTTAACGATTAATGTATAAAATGACTGGATACCATATAAATATGAGGCCAATCGTAGCGCAGGGGCACAAGTGTATGACTGTAAATGCGACAGGTTGCGGGTTCGATTCCCACTCGAGGAAATTAAATATTTATATAAATTTATATTTTTTAATATAAAAGCTTATTTTTTAATATAAATCTTTGGAGTGGTAACACTCCAAAGATTTTCTTTCAGTTGTTTTAGCATTTTTTGTTTTATTATAAAAAAATACATTCTAGACTACATGCCCACACATTTGAGGTGTCCCATTCTAATAACTGCTACATATTAAATTATGACATAATAACAATTTTATGAATAACTTAATATTACAAATAAATAACTAAGTTAAAAACTACAATAAAAATCTATTGTTATGGCACAAACAATTACATTTAATTAATTACATTTATACAATCATTATTGATTAAAAAATATCTGCAACCTACATCTAATATAAAAAATATTTTAACTGTACTTAACATTGAATATATGTATGTATATATATTCAATGTTTTATTAATCACAGAAAATTTTACTTCTAAATAAATAATACATTTAATAAATCTTATTATCAAAAGATCTACAAAAAGGGGGTACGTATATGTTACCATTATATATTTGTAATATGTCAACGCAACAGTGCATACGTTAATTTTAAAGAAAATCGTTATCTCTCAAAATAATGTCCAATTAGAAAAACAAATTTAAGTTTTTCTTAGGTTGAAGACCTGTATTCCGCATAGGTAATAAAAAAAAAAGGTAGGTAGAGGAAACTTGAGAACCTAGTGTTAAGCTTTAAGACACACATTTCTATACTTCCGTTACCCCCACTTTCCGCCAAATTCTGGAGGCTTTGAGTGTTAAGTGGCAGAGCTGAACGAGTTATGAGCGAGTCGCTTTACTTGGCTGGCCTCGATAAGCCTAAATCTGTTGAAATATGTCAAATATTCTTTATATTTTACTTTTATTTTTAAAAGGAAGATATATTTATAAATATAATTACAAATTTAAAAACAAAATTAATAAAATTCTACATTATAAATGCCCTAATTATTTTTAATTAGTTATATCACTTTTCTATTTAACTGATGATCTGTTTTCTTCGAATGCTGTACGCAGAACTGCTTGAAGCTTTTAGGTGCACTCCTTCATAGAAAATACTGTACAACTAAACGCAAAGTATTTTCTGGGAAGGCATGCATCTTTATTATTCTTCTATTTTTCATTTCTTCAAAATTATTGCTGGCACTAAATAAAATAATTCATATCTTTAGCCTCACCCACGAACACGCTCCTACTCTTTCTCCTAATCAATTACTTACAGTACAAGTGTGCAATATTTCGTTAGTCTTCTACTATTGTCGTTACAAAATATTGAAGAAGAAAAAAATCAGAAGAAACGATTTAAATAGACAGGTAAGATACTCTACTACAAATAACAAAATTAAAATTAAATCAGCTTCACGCTGTACCCCGCACACAGTAGCCAGCGGGAACCTATTGTTAAGACACTCCGTTCCCCCCTTTCTGCCGAATTCTCTACTACAACTTACAAATAATATGTTTGAGTTGTTCCATGTGATTATTTTAATGGTAACTTACATTTAATGGCCAACAATAATATACCATATGCAAAAACATCACATATTATTGTAATAATCAATCAACATGAATTTTAATGTAAATTTGATATAATGCGCAAATAATATAACATACCTGATTTTTAAGTTAGCACTTTCCTAGGCAAGTTTAAAAATATATATGTAGGTAGAGCAATTTCCCTGACGAGACTATCATTCGCCTTAAAGAATAGTGTGGGATGTGTCTTCGTGGTAAGCACTAGTTGCACCCTCGCGCATACAGCACGCTCGAGGCAACCCCGTGTTAAGACACTACGTTTCTCGATTTTCGGACAATTTTGAAAACATTTTCTTGATACCAGAGCGAAGAAATGAAAAATATTAGAAGTACTAGTTGAATCGAACCTACGACCGTCGCGTTTACAGTGAGACCCAGTGTGCTCTTTAGCCACGATGGCCCTTATTACTAAAAAAACTCACATTAACGCTACTTACTCCTGGGTAGTACTAGATTTTAGTAAATTACATTTTTTCATTTAAACTAAATGTAAAAATGTATTTACTAAATCCTAGTTTAATATAAAGTAAAGAAACAAAAATGTAAACATTATTTGATATTATATTATTAATAAAAAAAATGTGATTTTTAATTTAAATTTAAATGTATAGTAATGTCTTGTTTTTAATGATTTTTTAAAATTTGTTCAATTAAAATATTTTCGAAAGAAACATGTAGGAATTAAAAAGCAATTTTTTTATAATATTCAATTTACTTTTTAAACATATTTATAATTAAACTTTTACTTTTATACAATAGTATTCCTAGAGAGCTTATAGCGACTAGTTTCGTTATTAATTCTACAGCTCTTTCTTTGGTTGATTTCTCAGTAATAAGATCTACAGGTTTTAAACTTTGTTTGCTCATCTGAAAAGATATAAATGGTGATTTACCAACAACTTTTCTTTTTATTTTTAAAATTTTTAGTTTCACTAATTATCCCGTAGAGCAGATTTAACTATTGACAAAAACAGACCGATTCGAGACATTATGTGATGGAATTCAACACCGCATTTTGTTTCGCCAAAGCTGGTATTTATGTCTTCGGGGCGCAGAGGCAATACCGCGTGACTGTAAATGAGACAGGTGTGGGTTTGATTTCCACTCGGGGAAATGAATTACTATTATTATTTACTAATATTTCCATTTCTTCGCTCTGGTATAAAGGCAACAAGCGCGGCGTTGAGTTCCACACAAGGCCTTGAAAAAACGACAAAAACTAGGGAACGGAGTATCTTAACCCTAGATTCCCTCAGCTTTTCCTGCTATGTGCGGGATACAACGTGAAGCTAAAAAGAAAAGTATTATTTGTAATAGGGAATTCTTTTCACGTTCATTTCACTTTGAAAACTCAGTCTTTCTTGCATACTCCACGAAACAAAGTCAAGCGTAAACTTACCTTAATGTGTATTTTTTTCATTATATTTATTTCACTTCTAACATTATTTATGTTAATTATCAATTTTTTGGCTGCATTCTGTAATCTTAGCATAACAGGAGAATCAGGTGGTTCGAATTTAATTTGATTTTTGAGACGGCCGTAGTCACGCAAAACGTACGTAAGTGTAGCCTCCAAAACGTAGAGCTGTTGAAGATGACATCCCAGCACATTGATGCATTCAATTATACTGTAAGCAAATTCATTTATATTAATTAATAATTCGACAATCTGTATTATATTATATGATTATATGGTCAACGAGTTGAGTAGATCTTAAGATTTTTATTACTTTTGAATATTTTCTCCCCAAGTGAACAAGAAGAAAGTGAAAGTTCAGAAAGCGTATCTTTAGGGTGGTCACAACTTAACACGATTTTATATTACAATATATACAAAACAAAATACATTTTTTCCATATTTTAGGTTAACACAGAATGATACAAGCTACATAAGTTTTACAACTTGCCTGTAAGAATTCCCTCTTCGTGCTTGAAGTCCCGCGACAGAATTTACTTTCCATCCTCTCTTATGAAAGGTTCGCAATCCATGTCTCAATCTCTGTCTTTCAAATGGTAAGTCTATGCCCATATTAACCATATCACTCTCTTCTAGAAGTAAAAATGTTCTCAGATCTATAGGAGATTTGTCAAATGTCTTTTTAAGACGATCACAGTTCATACCATACAACAGATGGTTTATCTCTAATAAATATCTTGGCCTGTAATATTAAGAAATAAATTAAATCTTGATTGTACTTTACTTTTTTCAGCTTATTCTATATCTCACATATAGCAGAGTTGTCATTGCATAGTGAGTGGAGGAACTCATTCTCACTTTTTTGCCTTGTTACCAGATCAAGGAAATTAATATATAAAATAATTCATTTCCCCGCATGGAAATCGAACCCACAACCGTCGCGTTTATAGTCACGCGCTTCTGCCACGCCAATCAGTATATATTTATATAAAATTCATAAATAAAAATTGTTAATAAAATCACTGAAGTTTTAATATGGAAAAAATATCAATTATCATGAATTTGTTTTGAGGATGTTGTGGATGGTAGCACAATACCTGATTTGTGGGTTCGATTCCCACCTGGGGAATCAAATAATTTTCATTTTATGACAAGACAAAGCATGCCACTCATGGTAAAACAGTTTTAATGTACATATTAAAAACATACTTATTTTCATCTCTCAATCCTGGGTAATAATCATGCCATGTTGAAATATCTTGTAAAACATCACAACATAAATCTGTTTCATCAGTTTCATCATCTTGAACAAATTTCGCAATGATATGCTGGATTTCTTTGTAATTATAAGAATTGCAGATTGACTGTGGTGATCTATTAGACATATCTACAATGTTCAATCTTGCGTTTTTGTTTAACAGGAGTTCAAGGCATCTTGGTTGGTTATTATATATAGCCCAGAAGACTGCCTGCAATGTTTTATTACAAATTACATATTTCATTAACATAACAATAAAGTAAAATTTGAAGCTGTCATGGCTTAGTGGTACAGCTTATAGTAATGATTGTAAGATTGATTCCTACTTGGGAAAACATATAATTTTCATTTCATCTCTGTGATAAAAATAAAAATTGTGGTGTTGAGTTAACAGTTTTAGAGACAAGCTATATACGGCATAGTGCATAACTAATTAATTTTGTGTTATAGATTTTTTTTATAAAATAATTATTATATACTTAATATTACTGTCTAGTTAAATATTAAGAAGATATATTAAGTATACTTACTGTCCAACCTTGTCGATCTCTCATTTCAATATTAACATCTTTTTCAAGTATTAATTCTACCACAGTAGAATAGCCACAATTTACAGCTTTCATTAAGGGAGTCATACCATATTTATCACCAATATTTAATAAACACTCATGTTGAATTAAGTTCAAAACTATATTGTATGCTGCCGTTTCGCTTGCATTATTGTTTGAACATGCCAACATAACAGGTGTCACTGAGTCTAGGAAATGGAAATTATTAAAGTCTATTAATTTTATTTTATTACTATTTTAGTATAATTAGTACTATATAATTATAATTAATACATAATACTTAAATAATAAGAGATAGTAGCTCAATAGTATTTATATGAAGCAAAATGATGAGAGATGTTACATATAGATGTAACAAAAATATAAAAAAAATATTGTATGTTCTTATAATAAATGAATCTATATTGAAATGTATTTTCAAATAACAAGGGGCCAGTAGTGATACACAAGGATGCATCTGTAAACGAGATATTATATATGTTTGCGTTGTGAATTTTTCTTTGGTAGAAAGTGGGCGACAGAATTGATGGTTGTACTAATGGAAATTGTCTTAACACTATGTACCGAAGCATCCTCTGGCTACCCTGCTATGTGGTTAATCTGGTTAAAGTAGTTTTGACTATGATTTATAAAAATTATGATAATTAAAGGCCTTATAATGGATACTCTATTTTAAATCATTAGATTTTAAAAAATATTGATAATATACCTGCATATGCATTGGGGTCACTTCCTCTGCCTAAGAGTGAATCAACAATTTTTTCTTGAGCATGAAAACAGGCATGAAACAATGGTGTCCAACGACTTTCTAATTTCGCATTTACATTTCCTTTGAGATCTAAATTTTATATTAAATAATTACATTAGGAGTGATAAAACTGTTTATAAATCAAATACTTTTTTTCTATATAATTAATTTCATGTTTTAATTACCTGTGTCAATTATATTAATGACTTCTTCAAGGTTTCCATTTATAGTTGCGTCTTGCAATCTATTTTCAGTTTTCTTTTTAAGATTCTCATATTCTATTGCAAAGTTATTGGTGTGGTTCTGAAATAATAGTAAAGGAATTTCTAGCATTATAACTTTGAATATGATATTCATTATAATTAAAATATAATTGTGAATGTAGAATCAAAACAATAATATAAGTAAGCGAATGAATACTTTGGAAACAAAGTTGCATTACCATTTTTTCAAAAAATCCATAGTCGTCACTATCTGTATCATCATCGGATAAACCTGCTGGTCTAAAGTTAGCCATATTATATATTTTTTACTTGTTTGTACCGTACACAAATAATGCGTAGTATACTTATATTTTAAATTGTTATTTTTATCAACGAGAAATGAATTAATAACTTTTGTGGTTTTTGTTCAAACGTATTTCCAAATTATAAAATTGCAGTTTGACATTGACAATGACTTTGACAAATCTATTGATTATTGCTTCTTTGCAATTCATTATACGCATAAACGTTAACCATACTACTATACCATAAACGTTAACCCATGATAACCTATCAATGCCAGTGCATTATAATTACTACTACTAGCTTCACGCTGTCTCCCTAGCGGGGTAGTCTGAGATATCGGAGCTACGGTCTCTGCATACTTCTTTCGCCAAGCACACTGTCATAAATCTCTTTACACACTTTCGCCCTTCTGGGGTTCCTCATGCTTTTTACGTGACCTTCCTACGGTATCTTTGATAATATGTTTTCGAAGGTCAATGGAGGTCTCCCTCTACTTCTCTAACCGCTCAATTGTTTGTTTTTGCCATTCTTTCATCACTCATTTGTTCGACGTTACCAAACCAGCTAAGCGGAATATGCTTAGCTGGTGCTTTTCATTCTGACCGTGACATCTTCGCTAGGACCTGCTATTCTGTGTGTGTCTTTATTGCAGCTTCGATCAGCTAAGCATACCTTATAAGACTCTGCATACCCTACAATGAGATCCCATCCATCTTTCTTTCATTCTTCTTCTGTAATACCCATGTTTCTGTGCAGTCAGCAGCAAAGTGCAGCCAAACGTGCAGCTATGCTGACGTTTCGCCGTCTCATCAATGCAGCTAAGGCACTGCTAACCCTATTACCGACAGCTATACGCCAAATTTAGAGACAAATATGGTTTGATTTTATACTGATACGTTTTATACGTTATGACGTTTCGCGATTTTTTGAATTAAATATATTTATTTATCGCATATATTGCAATCGCAACCAACAGCTAATTTAAATTTACTTTAATACAGAATTAATGTAATTAAATAAATAATAGTTTAAAACACATACACACACACGCACGCACGCACGCACACACACACACACACACACACACACACACACACACACACACACACACACACACTCTCTTATAAGAAAATTGACTAAAAAGCAGAAATTATTTTTTAAAAATTAAAATTTAAACTAAATGTAAACTAAGCATTTTTTTTTATTGTAAATAAATATGGGAGGTGCCTAGTGTCAATAAATCACTTAAAAGGCATCCCATCATTTTTTACGTTGCAATACATTTCTTTCTTATTTTCACTGTGCTTAATTCAAATTTATTGAAATATTTTTTTTAATTTTTAATATAATATCTATTCTTAAAATAATTTTAAAGTCTAACCTCAATCCTCAGGATTTAAAGTTACGCATCATAATTCTGCTACTGTGGTCAACATAGAGTTTACATCAATAGTTATGAGCAACTTCTGTTTTAAGGACTTCGAGCAAGGTGAACTCAACTTTAACTCAATAGACATCCTTGTTTGATATTTTTTTTTTGCTCATGCTTACTGTCCTTTTTAACCATATCTTGAACACTGGAAAGATGCCACACCAGTGGCGGCTTAGCTTCATTACCCCTATTTACAAGGGAAGGGGCAGTGTTCAAGATTGTGGTAGTTATAGGGGCATTAAGCTTATGAGTCATACCATGAAGCTCTTCGAGCGCATGATCGACCTCAGGCTCCGCCGCGAGTGTACTGTCTCTGAGTCTCAATATGGATTTCAGCCAGGATCG
>JAATLQ010031509.1:0-11315 GCA_013421005.1 Heliconius erato x Heliconius himera
CATTCATCCTTCATCATTCGTCCCTCGTCATTCATCCCTCATCATTCGTCCCTCATCATTCGTCCCTCATCATTCGTCCCATATCATTCGTCTTTAATCATTTTAATCTTACCCGATGTTAAGGGTAATGGATGGATTATACCCGAGGTTAAGGGTGATGGATGGATTATATTTCAGGTTAAGGATAATGGATGGATGATATTTTAGACTAAGGATAATGGATGGATGTTACCCGTGGTTAATGGCAATGGACGGATAATACCAGAGTTTAAGGGTAATGGATGCAAAATACTCGAGTTTAAGGATAAAGAGAGCTTAAGAATCAGGTTAGTGAAGTCATTTTTGAGCTCATTAAAGAAAATGAATAAAAATTGATTGATTTTTCGAAATTTGAATTGATATTAAAGTATTTCTTTTAAATTGTTGTAATTGACCGGAATGGAATAAATTCATAGCGAGTCGTTCCCAAACGACAAGAATTAAGTATATTCATTTTAACAAATATGTTAGTATAAATGTGTTTACGATGAGACACGAAGCAAAATTCTTATAAAATAAAACTTTTAAATCGGTGTGAAATAATGGCTATTGGTTGGTAAATTGTGGAAATGATCACGGTGTAGCAATAGATACAAATAGAGACATACGTAGGTAGGTACAGTAGCTTAAGTTATGAATACTAAAAAAATGTTTGAAATATTTTTGATCTGAAAGAAAAAAGAAAAATGTATATAAAGGGGAAAATAATGACCATTAGGTAACTAAATATCGTTATAGTAATATAGGATACAAGCTTTGCCTAGTAATTGGAAAACATGGAAAATGATGCAAATTTAGTATAACTTATGCCTAAAGGAAAATTAAGAGCATATTACTCTATCTATCAACTTGTTGTTATTTATTTGTTTTTGTATATTATTAATTTCTTGTTTATTACAAGTAGACTTTCAAATTATTAGATTACGCGTACAGCTGACATTTGTTATGGAAAGTAAAAGTAAACCTTAAAATAATCTGAATTAAAAAAATAACCAAAATAAACCAATCGAATTCGACACGATTTTGCCCACCAACTTCCTTATGTTGATTCAGAAGACGAATTTTCCGCAGATTTAGTGTATTGTTGATCGGGATGTTTCATATTAATTTTACCTTGATGCCATGTCTTCTTAAGATAATTAGTCCTGAGAGACAGACAGACAGACGTACGTAAGGACAGGACTTGATGCATAAGCGTTTGCAGATATTAAGCACTTATTATTTTTTTACATGTGACTGGCAACGGCTGTACGTAAGAGTTGATGGTCAATCTTCGCGGCATATCATTGAAGAGACCTTTGTCCAGTAATGGACGAGGACAGGCTAATAATCATGGTGGTGATGAGGATCATGGTTATGAGGACCATGGTGATGATATGGATCGTGGTGATGATGAGGATCATGATCATGAGGATTATGGTCATGATGAGGATCATTGTGATGATGAAGATCATTGTAATGTTGAGGATCATTGTAATGATGAAGAACATTGTGATGATGAGGATCATGGTGAGGATGGAGATTATGGTGGTGAAGATGGCAGTCATTATGGTTGTGATAATATGGTTTGAATATGGGAGTAATGAGACGAGCGGTGTCACGTTCTGTTTATTGTATTTGACTGATCATGGGTACACAAATTGTGTGTTGAATATTTTTTTTCAAATGAGCTGCTTTTATATGTAAGATTTGTACAATGTATAAAGTAAACGTGTGTCATTAATTATTAGATATGGTTGAATTGAAAATTACTTTGATAATATATATGGGACTTTAATATGAAATAGAATAATTCTATACAGTCTTGCTGGTGCTATTTGGCAGTACTTTTTATATGTTAAGCTTATAGAGTATATAAAAGTTAATGAAACACACACTCGGCTTTTCACACTTTGTGTGACTGTAAAGCCGACTAGTTGTGGGTTCGATCCCCACTCGAGGAGATGAAATATTTACTTAAATTTATATTTATATTTCTTCGCTCTGGTATCATGGACAAGCGCGGCGTTGAGTTCTGCCACTCAACACACAATGTCTCCAGAATTCGGCAGAAAGTGGGGAACGGAGTGTCTTGAACACTAGGTTCCCTCTGGCCTGCAGTGTGTGGGATACAGCGTGAAACTGATTAATTTATTTTAAGTTAGTGAATCTGTTCAGTTTACGAATTCAAATGTCATCAATTTCCTCTTTTAATTAGCATACTCTTTTAATGTACTAGAATAAGTGTTCGATATTAAATAGGAATATTCCATGTAGCTTTATTGGTGTTGTTGAGCCAAATCCTTGTGATAAAAAAAAAATAAATAATATGTAATAATTAAATTATAATATGAATGTATATGAACACTGATGGCTCATTGCGTTAATGAGAATTATTGAATTGTATAAATCTACATAATTATATAGAATATAATATACATAATTATATAATTGTTGTATAAATCTGAAATCAAAAAAACAATGCTTGCAGTGTAAAATATAATTTTTAAGTATTTTGTATAATCAATTTAATGGCGTAATGAATTAAGTGTAGTTAACATTTATTTTACTTAATTTTAGTTAAGGAATAACAGGGCTCCTTTACAGACATCACACATGAGTCTAGTTTTATGTAATAATTATTTTGATTTTATAAATTACGTTGAAAAGATAATGTATTTCAAATTGTATAATTTACATATTATGACATGTAAATATATCCAATGTAATCGTTTTTGTAAATATCCTCACTTGTACTAAAAATATAATTATGTTATGTAACTGTTGGTACAAAACTAAAGTTGTTTAAATTAGGACATATAAAAATTGTGAACTATTCTTAAATCGCGAAGGGACTCGCGATTAGCAGGATGGCCGAGCTGTTAGCATAAGTTACTTATAGTGTAGTAATAGGTGTCACTGTAATTATGTATACGTCATTTGATATTGTTTCCATTATCGATTGTATTAAGTGGCGGTAGTGTGCTGCGTCTTTTCCGGTGGATTTCCAATATAAGCACAAACGACACGGCACTCACGTTCATTACGTTCTAAGATATTGTCAAGACAACTTGTCATTACAATTCATATTTCAATATTGTGACTACGAGAGTGTATGTGTATATAACAAGCGTAAATAAATTTATTGTAAAAGCTGGATTTTGTGCCTGATTTATTGGTTCGCCTAACATTTAGATCTGGTTATAATTTTTTTATGGTGTAATATAAATCAGCTTCACACTGTATCCTGCACACAGCAGGGTAGGCAGAGGGAACCTAATGTTAAGACACTCCGTTTCCCACTTTCTGCCGAATTCTGGAGGCATTGCGTGTTGAGTGACAGAACTCGACATCAGAGCGAAACGAAATGGAAATATAAATTTAAGTAAATATTTCATCGAGTGGGAATCGAATCCACAACCTGTCGATTTTACAGTCACATTTCGTGCCGCTGCCCCACGACTGGCCTCATAATATAAAACCAATTATTGTACTTTATCTATAATCTTTATAAATGTGACAATATAATAGAATTTCTATTGAGAGGTATTTCCTTTTCTGCGTTCTTTTAGAACATATTAAGACATGAATGATGAATCATTAAAATTTCAAATTTAAACGATGTATTTATCAAAGGCGTAGATGTCACCTAGCAGCAATTAGTATGTTTTGAGTAGGTGTTAGTTTTAATGTGAAAGTTTATGTTAGGTATATATAAGTTATATTTACTCTTTATATAATTCCATCATTAAAAATGTAATTTCGAAGCCGCGAAATCGCAGTAAATGAAGAACGGAGTGTATTGACACTATCCCTGCAAAGCAAGATAAGCATGTTGACACTCATTATAAATAGCTCTGCATTTGTCACTCATTTTACTGACTCTTCGAGTAGAGTAGCGGAATTCAACGCCGTAATTTGTCAATCATTACTGATTAAGTATGTTTAATATTCAGTACTGTGTTACACTTAGGTATACGTGTGATTCAGACTAAAATAGATTATCTCGATACACACTAAGCCAGAGAAAACCATGTTATAAATGTAAATATATCTCAAAATGGATTGAATTTAAACCCAAAAAGATCGCATTTATACTGACTGACGATTTTCTAAAATATTTTATTTTGAATATTCTTATACAAAATGTTGTTATAATAAGTAGTATTCCAAGATGATATTCAAGTAAGTTTCTAGTATCCCGTTGTCGCCTACTGTGAACAATCGCTCCAGCTGCGCCCGCGCCGTATCGACAGAGGAAAACGGCAATATTTTAGTGCGCTACTATCACTTGTCAAATCGAGCAAGTGTTTCGCTCGCCAAAATCAATTTTAAACCCTGCCTTCTGTACACGAATATACACTGTTTTAATGTTGCAGTGAACAGGTTGTCGGGCTGGGCGTTGTGTCCTGTTGGGTGATAATTTGCATTAAAGTTAGTGCATAAGTAGGTACTATGTGGGTCTGTCATGTTTAAAAATTCTAATATCAATGAGAAAACAGATGTATGGGTGTTTGTAAAATTATTATAATAACTATAATTATCACTATAAATTTAGTTAACTGTATACTCGTATGTGATCTTTTATCGGAGAAATATTTACATCGCAGCTAGGAATAGTTTTAAGCAATTTTTTTTGAGGCCAGTCGTGGCACAGTGGCACAAAGTGTGACTGTAAATGCGACGCTGTCGAGGTAAAGTTCCGCTCAAAACACAAAATCTCCAGAATTCAGCGTAAAGTGAGGAACGGTGTGTTAGTGTTAAGACACTAGGTTCTTTCTTCCTACCCTGCTGTGTAAATACAGCCTGAAGCTAAAAAAAATTAATAAATATGATAATTTTACATCAACTATTTGAGGCTGGTCGTGGCGCAGCGGCACGAGGTGTGACTGCAAAACAGACTGGTTGTGGGTTCGATCCCCACTCGAGGAGATGAAATATTTACTTAAATTTATATTTCCATTTCTTCGCTCTGGTGTCGAGGTTAAGCGCGGCGTTGAATTCTGCCACTCAACACGCAATGCCTCCAGAATTCGGCAGAAAGTGGGGAACGGTGTGTCTTAACACTAGGTTCCCTCTGTGTACCCTGCTGTGTGCGGGATATAGCGTGAAGCTAATTTAATTTATTTTTTTAACTATTTAATCATCATCTTAAACCCATACAATACAGTAGCTGCGCTACCGTGTAGCCTTGAATATCATTGTACTCAAATTTAAAACATATTTCACAAAAAGATGACATTGTTTCACATTTGCATACTTCAAGTCATAAAGCATCTAGAATGCATCAACCCGCCTGCACCATCCGCCCGGGATTTCAAAACTCTATAGACGTCGTCAGGAAATATTTATTTATATCTCTTTGTATGCAAAATTTTCTAACGCATTTAGAGACAGCTCTTTAGATGGTTTGGAGACGCGATTGTCAACTTTAGCGCCGGAACACGTCAACAGGATTTGGATGGAGAGAGGATGATGATAAAGATGACATTTCTCTGGAGATACGCTGAGGTGCATGTTGTTGAGTGGGTGACTTCATTAGACTATAAATCTGTGTGATGGTTTGATGAAATATTCTATTCTGTATTAATGTGTTCTGTTGTGTGCTAGATTCATATAATAGTTTGGTAGTGTTTTTATGTAATAAGTTAGGGTGTTTGTTTGTATTGTAACACTAAATAAATATCAAGCTTTAGAAAGATAACTAAACAAGTTAAAGAATAACATTTTTTATGTAAACACTTCCTCAAGAAAGTTCTGAACCCAGAACCATTGTCAAATTGGTAAGTATTTCTCAAATAAGCCATGATAGAGTATTTCATATCACAAATAGGAATATTTGATATAATATGCATCTTAAATATAACCTTTAGAACCTATGACACACATTACATTTCCCAAATAGACGTGCGAATTCCTGAACGAAGGATTCGTACTAAGAATTCTATTTCGATCAGATGTGTCATCGGTATCGGTGTGAAAGGTGACTCTATGGAAATTAGCGGATATCTGACATGAGGTGCCAATTGTCTCGGCGTCTCAAGGCCTGGTTTCACTATTGACATCTAAGGTACCTATAATACTCTTGGCGTTAAACGTCGTGTCAATAAAATTAATTTGTTTGATATTTACAAACAGTCACGCTTAAAGCTTATTCTGATTTTACAATTATGAAATGTAGCGCTACAACGATTGTGTTAGTCACATAGTTTATTGGTTTTTTTTGTCGTTTGCACAGATTTTTTTATAAAAAAATCATCTTCACGCTGTATCCCCGCACAGAGCAGGGTTGGCAGAGGGAACCTATTGTTAAGACACTCCGCTCCCCACTTTCTGCCGAATTCTGGCGGCATTGCGTGTTGAGTGGCAGAACTCAACGCCGTGCTTAGCCTCGACACCAGAGCGAAGAAATGGATTTTAAAATTTTAAGTAAATATTTCATCTCCTCGAGTGGGGATCGAACCCTCAACCAGTCGACACAGTTTTACAGTCACACTCCGTGCCGCTGCGCCACGACTGGCCTCAAGTCATTTTATAAGTAAATCATTATGTTTGGACGTGAGTCGAACACAGTCATTTAGATCTTGTTTCTGTCGTTTAGGCAGTGAAATAATATGAATCATAATAAACATAATGCGAATATAATTTAATCATTGGAACAAACTGCGTATTGTAGAAATAGTTGCAAATTCATCACATCATAAACCAATCTTCTTATTGACAACAATAAAGCGGTCTTAGATAAAGACAAGGCTCAAGATCCCGGGGCCGCCAAACCTACGTCATTTTAGGAAAGCTAAAATTTTGAAGACTGTTATTCTTACATGTAGTTAAGACAGTATGCTTACTCACTAACTTGAAAGTGGGGCCATTTTTGAAGTTTCACCAAATAAAGGTATATCTCTGTCTCGGAGGATGTTTAAGCCATCGGATTGCTTGTTGGGGGTCTTGAAATAGTCCGTAAATTTGTCCTAACTTTAAATAAACATTTGGCAGGAGTAAAGGCCCACGTAAAGCATCTGGTAATAATAAATATACATTCTTTATATTATTCTTAACAATATATTTAAATACGAGCTTTACTTTAACGTAGGTGAGTGTGTATCCTAAGTTGGCGCTACCTCTGAAAAGACTCCACTTTCAAATTAACAAGTACGCATAACGTCTAACTACACATTAGACTTTTCATCAAAACCTTCAGCTTTGCTAAAATGACGTACGTCTGGGGGCCCGGGATCTCAGTCTATAAAATTAATACAAATAAAACCATTAGCCGCCTCATAAATAAGTAATACGTGAGAAAATTCTGACATATTGTCACTCCGAGGAATATCTAAATAATAATTTTCATTTTCTTTTATGGATTTAGTCTTAGTAGTCACTGTGGGAAGTATAAGGCGCAATATATTAGCTTTTGACGTGACATAAATATTTATATAAGATTAAAATATGGTTGGTATTGTAAAAAGAACCGTAGCGGAATGTATGTGTTGTGTTGTACAACGTGTAGAGATCACTCTACATCCCAGTTCTTGTCATATATCATATCTCGGATACTTTGCTTTGTGAATCATAGATCTGTTTACAAGTATTTATTTTTATTTTTGTAAAGAGAACGTAGGTTAGGTATGCTCTACTGCCACTTCATTCTTTTTGCCAAATTAGGAATACTGCGTCACTATCAAAGTGAAACAACAGCGATCATTCACGATATAGAATTTTTAATAACTTTAAAAAATGCTATGCCCGCACTTAGAGGTATAGAATAGATGGAGGGCATCTGGGCTACCTAGTGCTCATATACGCCATTCCCATAGAGACGCTTCCGTTCTCCATTTTCCGTTGAATTCTGAAGGCGTTGAGTGGCGGAACTCAACGCCGCGGTTTGCCTCGTTACAAGAGCAAGTAAATGAAAATATTAACTATTTATTTGTTAAGTGGGAATCGAATTCACAACCTGACACGGTTACAGTCGTACGCTTGTACTCCTGTGCCACAATTGTAAATCCTCATTGTAAGAAATATACTCTTTATTCTATTATTATTTTGCATAACAGCCAATGCTCACTGAAAATGCATGTAAATATTACGCCTACCCTGCTGCATGCGTAATACAGCGTGAAACAAAAAAATATATAAATATTTTAAATGACAAAGATATATTAATAGAAACATAATATATATAATAACATAAAATATCATCTTCACAGCTACTAAAATGAATATAAAATCTGTATCTCCTATACATTATTTTAACTTAAAATTCTTAGTTTACGTTCCGTAGGCGACGCTATATCAGGACGCCGCCGTATCAACATCTGTGGCAGGCCTTTGTTTCGTCGACACCATCGTGGTGTAGGGGCATCGTGGTGTAGGGGACTGTAACGTTTGTAGGTTCGATTTCTATATTCATATTTTCAATTCTCCGCTCTGGCAAAATGGCAAAAAGCCCAGGGTTGAGTTCCATCACTCAACACGCAATACCTCCAAAATTCCGGCGGAAAATGTACAACTGAGTGTCTTAACACTAAGTTCTTTCTGCGTTAGCTTGCTATATGCGAGATACAGTGTGAAGCTAATATATTCATAGCTACTAAATAGAATATAGCTACTAAATAGGAGGCCGGTCGTGGCGCAGAGACAAAAAGTGTGATTGTAAAATCAACTGGTTGTGGGTTCGATCCCCACTCGAGGAAGTCAAATATTTATTTACATTGATATTTTCATTTCATCGTTCTGGTGTCGAGGCAAAGCGCGGCGTTGAATTCCACCACTCATTACGCGATGCCTCCAGAATTCGGCGAAAAGTGGGGAACGGAGTGTCTTAACACTAGATTCCCTTTGCCTACCCTGCTGTATGCGGGACACAGCGTGAAGTTACTAAATAGAATATTAAATCAGCATTCTCCAAACAATATTTTCACTTAAGATTCTTAAACGCGCACCATAGGCGACTGTATCGTGTAATATATCAGGACGCCGTCTCAACGTCTGTGGCCGGTCTTTGTTTCGTCTGGAGAACATCACTAACATTCTATTCAATGTGTAGCTTACATACTTAGGGCTGCTAAAGGTGTGTTCCTACTATACGCGTGTCAGTGGGGCCGTACGTAACATCTCAATAGCTATTCGCGTTCGTGCCATCTCTTTGGGGACGTATTTTGTTGTGTTTGTTGTTTTGTTTGTATTGCTTCTTAGAGCTTCTTGCTAGAGCTTATGCTATTTATATTGGTGTAGTTTAATGTGTTTGCGTAGATTTTTTATGCCATTTCATACTGTATATCGCATGTGGTAGGGTGGCCAGAGGGAACCTAATGTTAATACTCTCCGCTTTCCACTTTTCGACGAATTCTGGAGGAATTGAGTGTTTATCAGTGGAACTAAATGAGACGTTCTTGCCTCGATACTATATTTAATTTATTCGAGTGGAAATCGAACCCACAACATGTCGCGTTTACAGTCTCACGTTTGTGCCCCTGCGCAACGACTGACCTCATATATATAGTTTCTTACAGCTCCTCGCTGATATGTATTACGCAATTTATTTTGGTTAATTTTTAGTATGCTTGCGTTAGCTTCTCTTAATGTCTATTAAGCGCGACTTGTAGCGTTGTTAATAGTGATATAGAGACTTATTTGAAAATGAAATAAGGTTAAGTTATGCCGTCATGGTGCAGTGGTACAAGCGAGTGACTGAGCGTGACGGTTGTGGGTTCGATCCCCTTTCAGGGCGATGAATTATTAAATATTTTTTTTTATTTCCTCGGTCTTATAACGAGGCAAATACGATAAATAAAAAAAATAAAGAAATAAATTTAAAAAATAAAGAAATTACGTTAAAAAGTTACCGTCTTGTTACTATTGTTAGTATAATTTTAAAAATATAATTATGATATTCGGAAAAAATATATATAATTTGAGATAAAAAGAAAGAGACAATACATATTTTCTAGCGCAGTAATAGAACCCAACAGAGATTCTACAAATACGGCGGTACTTGTATTATTATAATACCGCACAGATAAACTATTTAAGTACCACTCGTGTGTTGTTTATGGTATTGTTAGTTAGGTACTTCCTAGTATGGACGCGACAGATGCACCAGGACAGCAGGACAAAAGTGGGGGTTAAGGTAATTGCTTATTCTTGGGGTTATCACTTATCAACCAAGTGCTGGGCTATGTAACGAGCTGAATGTATTCGTTTGTGAGAACTTTTGCTTGTAAATATATTAGAAGTTTCAAAGACATCGATGCCAATTTATGGCGTCCGTATATCGGATGAACTTTGACGGATTTATGGGTGAGTGTTGGTGAAAAATGTGTTTTTGCATTTGTATGGCGAAGGTCGTGTGTACGTTAGTGTGTCGTAATTCGAAGATTACTGGATAAATAATAAAATATTAAACAATGCCTACTTATAAAACACTCGCGAATAATAAACAAAATGTACATTTAATATATCTATAAATATGGTTACATTTAATATTTAGATAAAATCTGATTTAGAAAAGATCTAATTGTTAATTGTTTTTTCAGTTTCACGCTGCATCCCGCATACAGCAGGATAGATGAAGGGAGCCTAGTATTAGGATACTCTGTTTCTCACTTTTCGCCGAATTCTTGACATCTCTTGTTGAGTCGCGGAACTCAACGCCGCGTTTCGCTTCGAATCCAGAACGAAGAACGGATAATAATAATAATGAACTCTTTATTGTACACCCAAGAAAAGACACAGAAATACAATAAAAATATATAAATGTACAAAAGGCGGCCTTATTGCTTAATAGCAATCTCTGCCAGGCAACCTTCAAGCAGAGGAAATAGCAAATTTAGATATTAAGATAGAAAGGGGTAGGGTGCAAAAAAAAAAAAATATATATATATATTTATATATAAATATATATATAAGGGTATAAAATAAATAAGAATGTAATTATCATATACCATAATATATTATACACATATACCATACATATGCACATATACAATATACATACTATAATAAATATATTCATATAAATATACATACATACAAATAAATATATATATACACTACTATATATACATATATAAAGAGCTATAAGGTAAGAATAAAATTTGTAATGGCAAAAAAAAAAAAAAACAAAAGGAAAAGAACCTAAATCTTAAAGTGACATAAAGTGTAACTTTAAGCGACGTTTGAAGGTCAAAAATGTTTTGGCATTTCTGACATATAAAGGAAGGGAGTTCCACAATCTACACGCAGTTACAGTAAATGAACTGCTGTAAAAGGAAGAAGTGTGAGAAGGTATTTTT